>OY759274.1:2465825-2538325 GCA_963662155.1 Lamellibrachia columna | reverse complement strand
TAATATACATATTTTGTCTAGTGTTGCACAATCAACGATTATTGCGGGTTCTGTCATGGAAACGAAGTTACAATCTGCAGTGATCTACTGAACCTCAAGCCACTAATAAATGGTTGACGCAAGAGACACGTTGTAGTCAACAAATATAAATCATTAAATGGTGCTAACATCTTGGGGTGCCGCTGTAAAGTAGTATGAACATCTAAAAAACATTTGTACGTAATGCCAACAGCTAAGAGTATCTTACTGGAATTAGAATAGTTTTTATACTGTACACATTGGGATATAATAATCTGACCTGGCACGAAGATGAACAATTGCAGCTACAGCTAGCATCAAAATGGCCACCATCAGAAACCCAATAACGGAAATGTAGAGAACAAACACCGACTTGTCATGTGAATCCCTCCAGTCCTCTGCAAAAGAGCGTGTAAGACGACGCAGTTAATATAAAATATGTACTCATTAACCTCCCACCCGCATGCACCCCGATATTCCCTTTCTTCTACGATGGACAGCTGATGAAAGCGTTTTGAGGGGTTTGGCTGACCGCGCTACATAAGAACGCACATTTTTCTTTAATTTATATATATATATATATATATATATATATATATATATATATATATATATATATATATATATATATATATATATATATATATATATGAACCTTCATGGATCTATGCTCTGGCAAAGAATGCGGCCTACTTAAATATCATCAGTGCTGAGCCTATTGTTAAACACTTCAGCGAGTACACTATACGAAATATAATGTGTTTATTGTTTATACACTTTATGAACTGCAATCTTTATGTTGAACTTACGCTCACAGTGGTTTCCGTTGAAATTATGTGGGCACACGCAGATAGTAGCATGTCTGTTGTTCAGCTTGCACCAACCGCCATTTCTGCACGGGCAATTGACGTTGTGTGTAAAATGCTTAGGGCTCTTATGCGAAAGCGGCGATGTGGCAGGAATTGTGGAATTACCGTCGGCGGTTGTGTTGGCATCCGCAACACCGGATGGGAAATTCGTAGGTGTGGTATCGGGAGTTGTCGCTATTAAAACACAGCCAATGGGTTTAATATGAGCAATGTTCTCCATACAACCTTAATTTAGGTTCACGTGAACTTTATCAAGAAAGTTAATCAGACAGTAGTAGCGGTAGGGAAATGTTGGTTTACATGAGCCGGACACAGTCTCGCGACATCGGTCTGTAAGAATCGGCGGTGTAAACAAAAGCCTGGGATGCTTTAGCGAGGCCAGTTTTTGGAAAGATTGCGAGATAATTGGAAATATGTTCAATCTCGCTAACACACATACACACACAATCTCGCTAACAGTTGACCCTGATTGACAGTTCACCCTGACGCGAGTCAAAATCTAGGTTTCAATGTCTACTAGACATGTCGATCGTCTAAACGCGGAAATAATTCAAGTTCAAGTGCTGATCGTTTTAGCATAAATTCATGTGGTATGGAATAAACTCCGGGACACACAGAACAGCCCGGAGAGGTCACTGTGACCTGGGTCACTGCGACCTCACCACCTGCAGGGCAAGTCGCAAGCGGCGAAAATCCACCACATCACAAACAATGGAACACGAACAGAAACAGGAAATATTTATCCGTCCCAAAGACAACAAAACAGAGTATACAAAACAAAAACCATACAATATATTACATCTAAGCTGACACGAGAAAACGAAGTGGTAAGAATATAGAGTACGATCTGAAAATAAAAGATAATGTCATATAAGGGACGGGAGACTCCTACTAAGACTAACAATAATCGCTGTCGTAGGAGCCACCTGTCGATTAATTTCACCCGTTATTTAAATTATACAAAAGAAAATCCCTTGTGTTATTAGTGCATAATTACTGAATGAACAAAATTAATGTAGATATGTTTGTATATTACAAATGCTAAATGTACATACAACCGGTTTTGCATAGAATGATTTTAACCAAGGAAGAACGGAGACATAGTTAATCATGTTGACATATATAAAAATGTTTGATTGCACATTGTTAAGTATAAGTATTCAGATCAAAAAGTTTGATATAATTTGAGAAACCATGTAAACTGTGAGTGAGCAATAAATCAGGTGCATTATTTATGGTATGTGGCAAACTGTACCTGAGACTTCGTTTAGCAAACTCGTGGTGTACCCTGATCGTATGCATATTATATTGACCACGTGTATTAAAGTTGTGAACACTATTGTTTTGATCAAATGGTAAGTTTTGCAGGTAGACAGGTAGTTTATTGTTTGAATTTTTTTTATATAATTTTAGTTCCTGCAATTTTAGAATATGCTCTACTTTTAGTAAATTAAGACTTTTGAACAGTGGATCGGTATGAGCTTTATATTTGCTTAAACATATGATTCGGACGGCTTTCTTTTGAAGTTTGTCTATTCTATCTCATCTATAGCCCCAAGCTGTGATGTGACAATATCAAAGTGTTACACAACATAATCTTTATATTAAGAGGTAACAATCGTTTGAGTTTATTTAGGATATATATAATCCTGGAGCACCTATTTGAAATGTTTTTGATGTGGCTTTGCCAGTTTAATTGTTCATTAAAATATATCCCTAAGAAATTGAACTCATCTACTCTATCGATATTTGCATTATATATTTTTATATTTAGGGGGTTTATCATATTATTTCTTCTAGCCGTTTTGAAAATCATATATTCGGATTTATTTACATTTAGAGATAATCAGTTTAATTTAAGCCACTTATTAATTTTGTCCAGCTCTGTGTTGATTAAGAATTCTACATTTTCATTTTTGTTATATTGTGCGAAAAAATCTAGGGTACATGAAAGTGTCATGTCATCGGCGTACATAATAAAGTTGAATTTTGGACCAGATTGTGCAAAGTCATTTATGTAAATTATAAATAACAAAGGGCCTAGAATTGATCCTTGAGGTACGCCTGTGGAGATATTAAGCATATCTGATTGGGCGTCTTCAAATTCTACGTACTGTTTTTTATTTGTTAAATAATTTTTTAATAGATCTAAAGATACTCATTTTACTTTTACGCCATAAAACTCTAGCTTATCTATTAATATTGAGTGATCCAGAGTGTCAAATGCTTTTGACAGGTCTAAGTAAATATTTATAGGTATATAAATATATTGGTTATCGTACGTTATCGTTTTTGTCTTTTTAAGAAAGAATCTAGCTGGTTGTAAATAATTGTTTCGATTACTTTTGAAATTGCAGGTAAAATTTATATTGGCCTGTAGTTGCAGAATATGGTTTCGTCCCCCTTTTTAAAACTGATATTACTTTAGCAGTTTTATGTTTGTCGGGGAAGATAGATACTAGTAGTTAATAATTTGTGATTAAAGTTAAAGATTTTGTCAAAACTGGTTTAATTGACTTTAGAAGCCGTGAAGAAATACTGTCAAATCCGCAACTTGCTTTTGTGTGCATATCGTCTATTGTTTTAGATATTGTTTTACTTCAATAATAAGTTGAAAATTAAAAAACATTGTTATGTTTTCCATTAAGGTAGTATATGAAAGTTTTATTTATGGAATGTTGTATTTGGTTGGCTAAATTTGGGCCAATACTGGTGAAACATGAATTAAATGTGTTTGCAATTGCCGTTTTATCTCCTATTTAAACAAAGGAATTGGGGAAGTTTTCTTTCTGTTTGTTCTAGAAAGAATACCATTAATTGTTTCCCATGTTATTTTAATGTTATTTTTTATTTGCTGAAACATGATTCGTAATGGATGCGTTTAGCAGTACATATGTTTTTTAAGGATGGTAGTCAGGTCAGGTTGATCCGAATTGCAAAGTATTTTGGTGATTCGGGTCGAGTAATTTTTAGTGTCTTATATAATTTGGATGGGTTTGAGCAGACTTAACGTAATCCAAGTGGATTTCTTGTGTTTGTATTTTTTCAGTTTCACTGTTTTATATGGCATATGTTTGTTTTTGCACATGTCATTACGTCATGTAGGATATCATATTTTACATTAGGGTTTGCATTAGGAGATTGATCAAGTTTGCTGTAAACATTTGATGAGAAAACCTCCTGTATAAAATCAGATATTGAATCATACTTCTGCATGCTAATTGTTATATATCTTTGTAAAGGTTCAGTGTGGGAAACTGTATTTAGAAAAGTGAAGTATGGTTGGTGGTCTGATAATTGTTTAGTTAAAATACTTGATTTAGGCTTCATTGTAGATTTATTTAATTTGCAACAGAAATTATCAATTAGGGTTACATTATTTTAACATTAATTGATGCTATGTTTGTGTTTAGTATATTAAAAAGTTAGTTGTGTCTTTCTGCCAGTAACTTAAAATTATCAAGATCATAATAAGGGGAATGACGTATTGGTTTAATATCCTCATCAGGTGTTTCATTTAACTGTTATATTAAATAAAGAATTGCGGTTAGTGCCTCCTTGAAAATGAATAAATGATTCATCACCGCAACACATTAAAGACTAAGATCCTTCCAAAACTGCCTTTCACAACCATCGAACTTCTCCGTCTACAATTCATCAACCCGCACTTGTTGACATACAACGTCCGGGTCGCTTATCATCCGCCTTCATCAAGTAAGATATCTGGAACAACATCGAACTTTTACGCTGAACTTGAGCAACTATTCATCGAGGCGTCCGTCTCCGTCATTCCTACCGTCATTGTTGGTTATTTCAACGTTCATTTTGACGATCATATTACATCAGAACCAATTCGCACTCTACTTGAATCGTTCAATCTAACTCAACACGTACATTCGCCGACGCATCAAACTGGACACATATTGGATCTAGTGGTCTGTCATACTGATGACAACTTCATTACTTCCGTTGCTGTTCATCCTGACTCTCTGTCTGACCACCATCGCATTGAACTCACACTAAGCGCACTGAAACCTGCAGTCAAAACTGTGATGATTGCAAAGCGGAACTTCAGGAACATTGAAACTGATGACATTGTGTGCGGGCGCGAATGCTCGACAAGCAGAGGAATTGGTGGCGATGTACAACACCTATCTCACTGTCTTGACAAACAAACCCCATGGTGCAACGTGCGTGTAAGAGACACGTTTACGTTACGGCTTCTTTGGGAAATCACTAGATTGGATTATATCGTATCTGCAAGAGCAGACGCAGCCAATAGTAATCGGTGGCCAATCATCGAGTACAACTACTCTGACGGCGGGTGTCCCGCAAGGCTCTGTCCTTAGACCACTGCTCTTTTCACTTTACGTCCAGCCTATTGGCGACATTATTCGAGCCCATGGACTATTCTTTCACCACTATCTTACAGACCTACTCACACTTCGACCTGAATCCATCCGCTTTAGCGTCTGTTGTGCAGCAAATGGAGGATTGTTTGGATGACATAAAACAATGGATGGCCTGGAATTATATGTGCATGAATGACGGCAACATATAGTATCTTCCAGTTGCACCCAACTCTGCGATGCACTCGTTGACGGCAGTGTGATTCGTGTTGGTGTTTCTACAATCACAGCTTCGCGATGTGTTCGAAATAGCGGTGTCTTCATTAACAGGCACCTAGTCAATGCCATCATGACACTGTGGCTGGACTACTGCAATGCACTCTTATACGACTTATGTCGACTAAAGACACATTTCTTTCGTATCGCGTATTAGCTTATATTGCAAATGAACATTGTCATCTACTCATAGCAGTTTAATTGTGACTATTCCAGTAATCTTATTCATGATATTTAATATTATTTTACCATTTCCTTTTTGTCACTTAAACTAGTACTATAAAAATATTTTTTTTAATTATTATTTATTACTATTAATCAAACATATACATTTATTTATTTATTTATTAGTATTATTGCTATAATTTATAATTATTGTGCTATATAAATTTTTCATAATTGTTATTACTAGCAGCTAATATATTTATTTAGCTATTTCCTTATTTAGCTATTTCCTTATTCTACAATATTTTATTGCTGTATTTATTTTAAATAATTCTTATTACTAGTAGTATTTTAAATGCATTTATTTGTTATTTTGCAATTTTACACTATTTTATGTATTTTAATATGTTGTGAAGCGCCACGGACAATTTTGGCTCTGGCGCTATACCAAATAAAATATATTATTATTATTATTATGATCCATTATTTGGATACGTAATTCTGGTTATGAAATATGCAATTAAAACCAATTGTCTGCTATATATTATACATATAACATTTAAAATACAATATAGAGTCAGCAGGTACGTTGTGCTGCGAATCACCATAATTGCCTGTGTAGGAATATTACAATAATACATATAAATACTGTTACGAACGCTATTATTTGGGATTAACAAAAACTTGACAAATATAATAAAAAGAAAAATGCGTACCATAGAGGTAATCGAGGTACCGATATTAATGATGACAACACAAGTCACAATACAATGGGGAGATAGGACTGCCAATTATTAACAATCGCAGGTGCCCATTAAATTATATGTGCACATAGGGTTAGGTTGGTTATAGTCTTGATATATAAATTTTTTTTTATAAACAAACAACAATAACAATATAATAACCTAGCAGCAAACTGTTCGCCCATGTTATTAGCATATAAGTTCTTTTCACATACAATTTGTGCTATGCGAATGACATTGCAAATGCAAATCAGGTTTGTTTGATACAAAAAGTAGCATATAATAGGTGGGCGATAATAGAGTTATTTTCACGCTTCTCCGGTTATGTTCTATTTATGCCACAAAGACAAATAGTCGTGTACTACTGAAGATGGTTGTGGTAAAATTTTTATATTTCACCAACCATCTCTGGATATGTCGTAAAACTTGCATATTTTGTTTGATCGAGAAATAATGTATTTTCGAAATAGAGGTGAAAGATCACGATAATGACATGTTTTGCATATATATTATTTGTATGCAATAAGATGTTGTAAATACTAACATTTCCCGTAAAACAGCTAACCAATGAAAATCGCTGTATATTCCGTTTACCGTCTACCTGTTGATGTTCCCTCGCATAGCCTGCCAGTGAACCCGTGGGCACAGTGGCATGTGGAGAGACCGCTGGCGTAGACGCACGTCCCGTTGTTGCGGCACGGATTGTTGCACCAGTAACCGCCTGAAGCACAAACAACGCCTGCTAAAAAATTATATAACCCTAAAAAATTATATAAAAATGTCTCCGCAAAAATCATATAGAATATTCTATAAAGCATAATAGAACATTCTAAAAAATGCTATCCAAATGTATAGTTTATTTTGTTATTTGTATAATATTGTCTCCACAAAAATCCTATACAATATTCTACGGAAATTCTATAGATTTATTGCTAAGGGAACATTGCGACTTGACATCATCACGTCAAGGCAGCATTAATGGGCAAACCTTCCAAGTTGGTATCTCCACCACATGGGGTATAATAGCGGACTTTCATCAATCTCGCGAGGGCTTCACCGCATTGCAACCCTATCGGCTACGGTCAGTAATATTTCCTATGTAACTTTTCCGTTTTTTCCGTTTTACTTGTACAATGTATTGTTTTTCGTGATTTATTATAATCAAAAAACCTTTGCTATATCGTGCGGGTAGCTTAGCTGGTAAGTAATATGTGCAGTCAGTTTAATATAACAGATGCGCATTTTATATGTTAATTAGCATTTAGAGTAAACGTACATTAGTAACACATTTCAGGTTATCCCTTTACTTGTAATAGATAATGTGTTTGCTGCCAAATACTTTGTGTAATTTGATAATACTAGCATTTAAAAAACTCTACCGACCATATATAAAGCATTTAGGTGAACGTAAAGGTGCGTGCAGACACGAAGACTTTGGTTCCAAAATTCGATAAACGCCAAATTCAAGCAAACCAATTTACCGCATCGAACAGTTCGTCAAAACGTAGCCACTCATAATCATAATGTTTTGTCAAATCGCGATATACTCCATTGTTCTACCAAATAGTGTACTTTCGTTCCAAAATGTGATTTGATCCCAACAAAGCACCGCACGTGGTTTTGTTGCAAATGGCGCGGTGTGTGGAGCCGATACTGAGGGGCCGGTACTGAGGGGCCGGTACTGAGGGGCCGGTACTGAGGGGCCGGTACTGAGGGGCCGGTACTGAGGGGCCGGTATTACGTTCCCATTGGTAGGAAACGAAGGGAGTGGAAGGGCATTCACGAATGGGAAACATTCAAGACGAATTTCCATTCTTGCGGTGATAAGGAGCTAAATGTGCCACACTTATTGTTAAAACGCTTAGCTATGTCATGTCGATCTACTGACGGCGGGATATCTTGCCATGAACCTGGGCTAGTCCAAACATCTTCCAGAGAAGGTGGCACATGATCAATTCCTGCTTAATTTAACAATGATTACTAAAGTAAAACGGACGCAAAATCATGTATATATCTGAATTTGCATTTTGTTTTTATAATTAACTTTATATACAACATAAAAATTATATATTTAAATGTTATCATTAGATACTCTTCATTAGTTACACAGTAAATATTGCAACAGGGAAAAAAGTTTTATTCATTTATGATGGAAATTAATAACACTAACTAATAATTAACTTTTTTTATTATAACAATACACAGATAAAACTGCGTATTAATAGGGTATTTCGATTAAGATATACTTACTCTTTAGGAAATTAATCGGTCTGAATTTGAAATCGATATATGTCAGGCGTTCGTCATACGGTACCCAACGCATGCCGCTTCTGTGGCTTGTCCCGCTTGAAGACCCGAAAAATGAAGTACCGATGCATTTTCGGTTTATAATATCTGCCTCATACCATCCAGAGCTATATAAATATCTTGCGCACACGTTGGCTGTCCCTGAGATCGTCGTGAATAAACAACCGTTGCAGAGATCGTTGCCTGCAAATAATAATTTTATTATGATTTAATATTATTTATATTAATACAAACACGCACGTACCCACGCACGCACATACGCACGCACGCATACAGTTTATAGACAGTGAAGTTTCGTACGGGAAGCAATGTTTGCGTCATGATGCTATTAAAATTGCTGTGGCACAACTATTTTCTTTTCTTCAAGTCACTAAGGGAATGTTAAGCAAGAAAACAAACGTCTACTTCACCATGCTACAAAAAATTCCAATGTCATATTCTGTTCCGCTAAAAACATGCATGAAAACATAAAAAATCGTAATGTTCAAGATGGCTACTGTTTTGTCTTGCGGAAGGACGTTATTTCAGACAAGCCAGTAGAAACATGTCATCACTCCTTTAATCTACATTATATAATAGCTACATCTTGAAAAAAAATTCAATTCAAATGTTACATAAAATCAACACCCGAAAGTTTGCACATTCTTTCACGCTGCGTGATTGGTTCTGTAATATGAGCATACTAACAAAATAACATTTAAATAAACAAAAACAGTTAAATCTATTGACAGACGATGCCACGGTCAACAACATTGCGGGATACAAAAATTACTACGCCAAAATGGCGACGGCTCGTAGTTGCTTCATTGTGGTATCTCGTTCTGTTTGAGCCGATTGGGCTATAAATAGCTGGAAGGCAGCATCGTAAAGCAACGATCGGCATGTTGGCTTTCTGCTACGCACACATTAAATTTAATATAATATATTAATAATTGAATATTCAAAACAAAATCTCATACGGGCAGAGTAGGTCTTTCATACGGTCATTTTGCCCGCATCAGAGGCCTTGAAAACTCTGCATACATACATACATACGTACTTACGTACGTACGTACGTACGTACTTACGTACATATCTCCATATTTTCTTACTCACCCGTGTTGCTGAGAGTGTCAGCGAATTTATCGTACAACATTTGGAATTGTGCGCCGTCGAAATGGACGTTTTCATAGACAGCGTGTGCCGGTGACTTGGCGGCTGCCCGCATGTCGAAGCGAAAGTGACGGTTCTGTCTTGAACTAATCAGTTTCTTTATGTTGGAAAACCCGATCCAGAAGTCGCTGGACAAGTCGCCAACTAAGTTTCGCCAGTCGCCCCTAAGTCTAATGTTGTTGTCTATTCGCCGCAAGAACACCTGGTCAGAAATGTCCACTTTACATGAACCAATGTATACAATGTATACAATGGAATGATATAATTTTAATACAATCACAAAGGTTGGGACGGAATCAATCCCTATTCCCGCCGCATTAACATGCGTCGCTTAAAAGAATCGCGTCCGCCACTTAGTAGAATCAGACACATGAAGATGATACATTGTACAATAGATAAGTCTTTTAATGCGCAAATGGGGAATTAAATTAAAGTATGAAAAAATAACATGCAAAGTAAAAGACTTAATAATACATCTGCTTAAGACAACACAATCGGATCGGGTCCTATTTTACATTTATGAAACATTGACCAATCAGCGACAGCCGCGACCCATAGCAAGTATACCCGTCGTCACCTTTCATCAAAGCTGAAGTCGGGATTGGCGTGAGTAAATATGTCGCTAGTACAGAGGCACACATAATGTGCTTGTGCGTCATCGCGAGACAAACGTCGCTCGTGTAAACGAGTCTCGATTTCTAAAAGAATGCATACCGTCCAGCCGCCGCCGTCGGTTTCTATGTCACACCCTACATCGATTGCATCGTTGGCATAGACCCTGCCACCTTGTGTTTCGGCCTTGTATCCGTAGCACTGCAGATCGGCACACTGTGTCGCTATGTGGCAGAGGTTGTGAAAATCAAGTACATTCGCTTAGGTGCCAAACCTGAGTTTCTATATATCTTTTAATATAAACCCGTAAGACCCGAATGAACCCGTTAGATCATCTCCGACACATCACTGCCAGTTCATATTCAATATTGTCAGGACCTCGCGAGACTTTGGTGTAGGTGACTGTGTTCAATCAAAATAATCGCCAGAATCGCTCTTCGGAAGTGTTTTAAACCTTCATTTGACCAACTCTCTCCGCATGCTGTAAAACATAACAAATTCAAAGCGAACAAAACCGTAAATAATTGTGCTTTTAGATAGTTTATTGTACAATTCTAAACTATTTAAGAACTTAAAATATTTAAATTAGAGCTCACTTTTGGATAATCAATATTCCCGGCGATGTGACTTTGGATTTGTAATAGGATCCTGTTTGCTTGTTTTAATACAATCTATAATTTATATTCAGGCCTAATACACGAAGTGCCTTTTTGTACACAATGCCAATCATACGTAAACCATAACGATTTGTACCTAAGACCACACCCGAAACCATACCTGTGCAGAACAACTTCTAACCACGAAGAAGGGAAGTAATGATTGCGACGCGCAACAGTTAAACAAACAACACGGCACAAGTAATATAGCAGACAAATTGGCCTGATATGTTATAATTATAATTCCCTGACTCAGCACCTGTGCTCTGCACCCGAAGATTTTGGCTCAATAGAAATTTTCAAATTGCATTGTATAATATAGTTACGCATATTTCTTCTTAGTAGTATTATTCAATGTAAGCTGACTTCAGACATGTTTCTTGTGAGGTATAAGTATGTTAGTGCATGTAGCCAGCGTGGATCTTTGGTACAAATCGTCTTGGGTACCAATTGTATTGGCGTGGGTACAAATCGCAGTTTTGTGCATGTCAATCACCTTGATTCCAACACATCAACAATACTAAACAATTACTGACGTTTGCACTGTAACTGGCGGCTTTCAGAGACAAACAGCAACGTTAGCACCATCCGTACACCATTCCATTCCATTCCACTTATACGTAATGTACAAATGTGTAATACTCGTCGCCGACATATTCCATCTAGTTCGGCAAACGTTAAAACGTGTCGCCTTGAGACGTTTCTTACGTTCGCGTTAACCCGGAAGCGGAAGTGGCGAAATGATGGAAGCCGTGCATTATGGTACACCAGGAGCAACAAAATACTTAAAATACGAATATACATATAAGCATGCAGTTTGCAAGATCTAGTAGCCCAACTCAAAGAGTTCATATTTACAGTTTTCTGTTTAGGTTTCTCTCCGGTGAGAAGAATAACACCGAAAAACAAAATGGTGAATGTGCAAGAGAAGGCTCACTGCGTCGTGGGGCTGGCAGAGACCAAGTCAGTTACCTCAGTGCTGCGTAATTCCAGATAGCAGTAGAGGAAGAAAGCACCTTCGAAACCAACTATCTGAGAGTGGTTCTTTGAGACTGGGAGTGTGCTATAGCGACGATTTGGGTGACGGTCCTCTGGCGGTAATTAGCATGTCAGATAAGTGCGCGAATCATTTCATCGCATCCCACGAAAATCGTGTCAATGCCAACAACAACTTTGTACCATATAACTTGTGATATCACTTGGATCTTCAAAAAAGGTATAAAAAAAAACGGCGCCATTTCAAAAGAAAAATACCCAAACAAATATAGTAATTTGTTTGTGTGCACATGACTTATCATACGCTGTTTTTTTTTAGTTCTAGTGCAATGTTTTAAGCATGTCTTAATGTAATCACATTAAGGTGGTGCTGGGGCTAGTTTGGATGGTGACTGACAAACTTTTGATTATGTTCATTTCAGTGTGTGCACGGTATTCCAATATGGGATCTGCCATTACTTTTTATTGAAGTATTTTAGGGACAGCCCATTAAGTTTTGAAAGCTAGTCATATATCCTATATATGCACTAAAACAATTTAATTTTGTTGCAATTGTAAAAATATGTATGTTGCAAGTTGCCCCGCATCGGAGTAAATTGTAGCACTTTAGGAGATCTCATAAAATTTATCATTTGAGTGCGTGCGTGCGTGTGTGTGTGTGTGTGTGTGTGTGCGTGCGTGTGTGTGTGTGCGTGTGTGTGTGTGTGTGTGTGTGTGTGTGTGTGTGTGTGTGTGTGTGCGTGCGTGCGTGCGTGTGTGTGCGTGCGTGTGTGTGTGTGTGCGTGTGTGTGTGTGTGTGTGTGTGTGTGTGTGTGTGTGTGTGTGTGTGTGTGTGTGTGTGTGAGTGTGTGTGTGTGTGCGTGCGTGTGTGTGCGTGTGTGTGTATGTGCGTGCGTGCGTGTGTGTGTGTGTGTGTGTGTGTGTGTGTGTGTGTGTGTGTGCGTGCGTGCGTGTGTGTGTGTGTGCGTGTGTGTGTGTGCGTGCGTGCGTGTGTGTGTGTGTGTGTGTGTGTGTGCGTGCGTGTGTGTGTGTGTGCGTGTGTGTGTGTGTGTGTGTGTGTGTGTGTGTGTGCGTGCGTGCGTGCGTGTGTGTGCGTGCGTGTGTGTGTGTGTGCGTGTGTGTGTGTGTGTGTGTGTGTGTGTGTGTGTGTGTGTGTGAGTGTGTGTGTGTGTGCGTGCGTGTGTGTGCGTGTGTGTGTATGTGCGTGCGTGTGTGTGTGTGCGTGTGTGTGTGTGTGTGTGTGTGTGTGCGTGCGTGCGTGTGTGTGTGTGTGTGTGTGTGTGTGTGTGTGTGCGTGTGTGTGTGCGTGTGTGTGTGTGCGTGCGTGCGTGTGTGTGTGTGCGTGCGTGTGTGTGTGTGCGTGTGTGTATGCGTGTGTGTGTGTGTGTGTGTGTGTGTGTGTGTGTGTGTGTGTGTGTGTGTGTGTGTGTGTGTGTGTGTGTGTGTGTGTGTGTGTGTGTGTGTGTGTGTGTGTGTGTGTGTGTGTGTGTGTGTGTGTGTGTGTGTGCGTGCGTGCGTGCGTGTGTGTGTGTGCGTGTGTGTTCTCGGCGCTCAATAAATACCACGGTACATACACGACGTGTAACATTCATGGCATATGTTCCTATGAAAACAAACAAGCCTAACATTAAACAAATGTTCCCAGTCAGTGTTGTGACATCAGTGGCTAGTCTGAGACCAACAAAGGTTGTGTTAATACACCCTGAAAATATCAATATCGTTACTATGAAATGATCGATAACAAATACCTTTGCTACTGGGTCAGCCCAGCAGTCAGATGCACGAAGTCAAAGAAAGCAGTGGCATGGAGAGCACATAAACAAATTAGAAAACATGGAAGTTGCACACCCTCGAAAAAATAAGCAGTGCCTTTTCATGGTAACGGTGGAATAACTGCTCATCTACATATACCAATTGTGGACAATAATCAATAATACCTAGATGTGTGTTACACAAAATGCTGCGAAGCTCTTTCAACATTCACTGGCAGCAACACTTGACTTACACTGAGATATACAACGGAATGGGTAAACTATTTAGAGTTTCTAGAAAAGGAGGCTGAAATTTTATGGATATCGCTACTGCTACAGACGCAATGATGAAATGACATCAAGGACAATCCAGTAGCACATGGAAGAACAAGCCAAGGCAGACCAGACTTAACATTATTGAATATATAAAGACGTGACTAGAAAGGTTTATTGGTGGAATACAACTGATACAAAAAGCATGTTAATATGAAACAACAGCTACATTGATCGGCGCTACCACGGAGCAGTGGTTGAACTGGGGCATTGATTGGTTTTGAAGTTGTTTGTGGACATCCTCCTATGTACAGTTTCCTTAAATAAGCCCCATTTACAAGCTTGGTCAGCAACCTGCTATGACTAACCAGAATAATCATTCTGCAAGACCAGGACGAGATTTAGCGTTCATCCTGTAAACAGGGCGATATATTGTGGCGCCAATACACGGAATATGGATATTCAAGGTTATATTATTTTTTTCAACCGTATTCACAAATGAAACACATCTCAAAATTAGTTGATACGTATTACCAACATAATTTATTTTCTTTTTATTTCGTGTGCCAAAGGGAACACACCTCTTCTACACTGTTTTCCGGTTGTCCGGGCGCCCAAGCAGTGTAGCTGAACAGTCGCACGCCAAATCCACTGAGCGCTAGAACTCTGTACCCGAAGTATGACAACGTTTACATTGGTTTTGTTATTCTGAAAATAAAGATGTGTGTGCGCGTGTGCGTGCGTGCGTGCGTGCGTGCGTGCGTGCATGTGCGTGTGCCTGCGTGCAGTATTCACCCCCGGTGTAATGGCAGACATATCCAATAAACACTTGATGTTGCTGTTCGCGGAACGTCTGTGTAAAGCGTTAAAGGTTTTCACTTTGTATCCATGTCACATAACTTGACACCATTATACTAATGTTGATCTATTAAAGACCTTAATGAATGTACCTTTGTATCTCAATAATAGAGCTAATACATGTATTAGATCAATGGGAAATTATGTTCGTAGGCATAAAGGATGCATCCGATGCACGTGGGAGGATTACTCTTATTCAGAGAAATCCTACATAACAGCGAATGCTTGGAATAGTGGAATAAAACTTGCATTCTCCACATATATTCTCCACATATATTCTACCCCTGATTTATGTTATTTTTATATGTGTCCTGTTCCGAATTGTACGAACTGTATATTAATATGCGCCTAACCTTTAATCATGTCAATTGTTCATGACGTGACACAAGAGCAGCATCTTCACCGTTACTTCGGCAGTATGCCCTTGCATCGGGCCATGTTACAGTGGCACGGGTGAGTGTCTAGCAGGTTGTTTCACCGTCGCTACTACGTCGACATCCCAAACCTGCGACGTGGCTAAATAATAATTCAATTACATGCATTATTCTTCTTTAATACATTTTACAGCATAATCATAGCTACTGACAACGCGGTCGATTTCCTTATAACAAAACAATAAGGCAAATATCAATGGCAACACGTCATTACCATCTAATAATTTCAATTTATCTGCTTTTATTTATGAGTATTAAGTTTGCACATGAAACAACATAACATTAAGATCAAACGTTCATGTTATGTTGCTTATGGCACATTTTACTGCTTTTATTAATGAGTATTAATTTTACACATGAAACAACATATGGTCAAACGTTCGTAATGTTATGTTGTTTATGGCACATTTGCAATTTCACGTAGTTTGTGATTATAAACAACTATTATTATTACAAGCAACTGTCAGCTACTTGAATTATGTCATCATGGCAAAATAATGTGCTTTCGTTGTGAATGGGTATATTGTAGTATAAACACACGCCCCATACTACTCTTTATACTACGCCTGATTCTAGTGTAATCACAGTGCATCTTATTGTCAGTGTTAAGGGCCAGTGCCCCAACAAGTGTACAGCTGGTGTTGTACCAGGTAAAAAATAAATGTATTATTTAAAAACGCAAGTTATCTTTTCTCGTATATATAATGAGGCATATTTGTCATGAGGATCAAACTATAATATGAATTACTGTTTTCATAACAGCTACACGAACATGGTTTTTGTTATGTGTCCAACGTCACCGACGAAAATTTACAATACTACATGCAATTTGAACATTTCAGGAACAAAGGAAAATCTTCTTGGATTATTTAATATACATTATTTTTACTACTGCAGTTTTTTCCATAGCAGTGCTGTGAATGTTATACGACGCATAATCAATCACTTTGATTAGTAATCTTTGACAGTTGCATCTGCCGTTTTTGTCCCGGGATTGGAACTTTGCAAAAACAAATTACTGACATTGGTGACGCTGGACACGCAACATATCTTTAATGAAGTTATCTAATTATCCTTCATGATAAAGTAGAAAAAGTTTAGGAAACTACTTGAGACATGTTGTGTCATGTTGGACATTTGTTGCAGCCAATGAGTAACCGCATCCCCAGTGCACCACCATTTGTGGAGGATTGTTGCCTGTTGGCGGCCGAAGAAGGTATTTTGGGTTTACTCAATCATGCAGCAGACATACTTTTCCGTAATGTCCGTCTGTACTGCTACAGCCCTTGCTGGCCAGGGCAACATGCATTGATTTTGCTCGACAGAAGAAGGATATACATTTTTGTATCTGGATTTTCCCCGTCGAAATAAACATGCAGGTGTATTTCGTTCCTTCTTATTACTCCCCTTTCACCGCACAGGTTTTTGTATGGGAGGAGTTATCCCTACTATTCATCAATTCTTCTAACTTCTTCTAACTGCAGACGACCGGCCATCACACACTGTACTTTATCTTGTCCTGCAAGCTGGTGCAACGTGTTGGTTCATTATTTGCTATTATTTTGGGGTCAACAATAAACTTCCTGTTCTTGTTCTTGTTAGCGACCATGCATCCTGTCCGAAGTGATGTCCTGTGAAGAATGTTCTCCTTGTATTTACTAGAATGTGTTACACCTCCATCACAAGTTACTCATGTGCAGCGAGGCCCTTTCTCATTTCGCTTTCGTCCTTCCCTAGTACTGCGTTACGTCAGAACGACGTACTGAGGTTCGTAGAACGTTGTTAGTGGGAATAATGTCGGTCCCGTCTGTCATATTCCTTCTTCCTGATTGCCTGTGCTATACTGCAACTATTTATTGAAAGCCCAGACACGTTGATACAGACCCTTTTCTCTCTTTCCTCAAACCATTGACCTGCTTTGAGGCATATAATATCCTTTTCCTGGAAAGTCAGCAGTCGGAGTGATACAGCGCATGACCTTAATACCGATCAAGAGATCAAACATTGGACAACAGTGTGAGTTGAAGCAATGGCGCCACCTCCGATACTTAGAGATACGGAAAGTAAACGCAACATCCGTGATGCTGCCGATAAGCCAGGATAGTACAGACATCCTGATGATCCGAGAATTACGAAATGGTGACGTCGGTGGTCCCTATGCGACAACGACACTGCTGGGGTGGACAACGAACGGTCCTATGGTTACAGACCGAGGGCACCATTGGTCTGGAGAAAGCACGGCTACTTCGCATTTCCTTGCCGCCGATGACAACCAACACCAACAGATGGAAACGTTCTGGAAACTAGAGGAATGGGACACACTGGTAAACAAGAAGCCTGAGATGTCCGTTACGACAAGAAAGCACTATCCGCCTGGGAGGAAAGCATCACACAGAAGGAGACAGACAGTCATTACGAGCTTGCCATTCCCTTCAAGCATCGCCGGGGTTACCTGGCAACCGTCAGCAGAAACACAGTTAAGGGGGCACCAAAGAAGACTCAACCGAGATACCACTCTGAAGAAGAACTACAGCGCTAACATGCAGAGTCCAGTGGATAAAGGGTACGCAAAGCGAGTCGACCATGCGGGAGCCGAAGGTGCTACGTGGTATCTGCCACAACACCCCGTATATCATCCTAAGAAACCAGGCAAAGTGAGAGTAGTACTCGACTGTGCAGCGAAATACGAAGACGTGTCGCTCAGTGACCAGGTCTTGCAAGGGCCAGACTTGACAAACTCGCTGCTACGTGTAGTCCTTCGACTCAGCCAAGAACCGGTGGCGCCGACAGGGGACATAGAGGTTATGTTCCACCGAGTTCGCGTTGCTGGGAACGACCGCGATGGGTTGGTATACTTGTGGTGGACAGATGGAGATATAAGTAAGAATGCAGCTGTGTACAAAAATGAACGGACATCTATTCGGAGGAACATGGAACTCAAGCTGCTGCAGCTTTGCCCTACGGGAAACAACCATGGACAACGAAGCGACATACCAGCCAAAAATTATAGACTCTGTTATGAGGAACCTTCACGTTGACGATTGCCAGCAATCAGTAGAGGGCGAAGAACAAGGGGTTCGGTTGGTTGCCGAATTACGAGATCTACTACAAAGGGTGGATTCCGATTGATGAAGTGGATGACCAACAGTCGAAAGGTACTCGAAAGCGTATAGGAAGCAGATAGAGCGAAGGATGTCAAAGACGTGGACCTCACTGCCGAGGAAGTTCCCAGAGAAAGAGTTCTAAGTGTGTTCTGTGATGTGAAGAGAGACCAATTCGGATACAACGTATCCCTAATGGATAAGCCGCACACCAGGAGAGGGATAATCAACGTCGTTGGCCCAGTCTATGACCCACTAGGCTTTGCTGCATCGTACACAGTGACGGCGAAGAAAGTAATGCAAGACACTGCGAGACTGAAGACCAGTTGGGACGACGAGATTCCTGAGAATTTACGACAAACGTGGCTGCACTAGTGTATGGAATTACAAGGGCTTGCTGACTTAAGGGTGAACAGATGTATCAAATCAAGTACGAGTACAGCAATACCAGATCCATCATTTCAGCGACGCGTCAGAGATCGCATATAGTGCCGTCAGTTACATGCGCACCGTTGACGTTGATGGAAGAGCGTCAAGTACCTTGCTTGTGACAAAGTCGACACTTGCCCCCCCCCCCTCAGAGCGATGACAATTCCGAGGCAAGAGCTTGTCGGTTAAGAAGGACAAGATGCTGCGCAAAGAGTTCGAAGAGTTTTGGACCGACAGTATGATAGTTATAGACTACATCAAGAATGAGGACAGACGGTTCCAGACCTTCGTTGACAATCGTCTGTCATGACATGACGGATCTAAACCTGCACAATGGCGACACGTTGGCTCGGCATTGAATCCGGCAGACAACCTGTTAGATGGGCTCACTGCTGAAGAATTGTTGACAAGTCAGAGATGGATATGCGGGCCAAGCTTCGTAGCTGAAGAAGAAAGTAAATGGCCCGTACGCCAACAACTTAGAGGCGTAACAGATGAAGACCCTGGGGTGAAGAAGCCGAGGGAAACTATGGTCTACACAACTCAGACTGATGAATGTGCAGCCTTCCTAGACACACTCATATTCAAGTATATTTTCGTTGTACCGGCTGAAAAGGAGCATTGCCTGGTTAATGAGAGGGAAGTCGATGCTACTTGCTAGAAACAAAAGAGAAGAAACCCGATGGACAAAGGAAGGAATATCGGTTGATGAGATGCAAAGTGCAGAAACTGTAATAGCGAAGCACGTTCAGAGGCAATCATTCAAGGAAGAATTCGATACACTTCAGATGACGCTTGAGAAATGCGGGAGGATCAGATTAAGCTAAGCATCCTATCATCCTACAAAAACCACCCTGCCGTAGAACCCATCATACGTGACTGTCACGACGCGAACATGTGATGTCCCTGATGCGTGAAAGGTTTTGGATCTTGGGTGGTAGATCTACGATTCGAACCATATTGAGAGACTGCATCGTGTGCAAGAGACACGCGAAGCCATGTGTGTAAAAGATGGTGGACCTCCCGAGTTGTAGAGTGACAGAAGGTGAGCCACCCTTCACCTACACAGTCGTTGACTACTTTGGACCATTCCTCGTCAAACGGGGACGCAGTATCGTTAAACGCTACGGCTGCGTCTTCAAGTGTTTGGCCGTTCGAACAATACACATTGAGATTGCACACTCGCTCAACCCTGATTCGTTCGTAAACGCCTTCCAAAGGTTCATTAGCAGAAGGGGACAAGTAAAAGAAATGTGGTCAGACAATGGTACAAACCGGAAAACTTCGTGAACCTATCAAAGAGTGGAACAAGAAACAAATCCAGAAATTCAAGGTTCAAAGGGAAATGTTTTGACATTTCAATCCACCGACAGCGTCTCGCATGGGAGGCGTGTGGGAGCCCATGATCAGGACGATTCGAAGGATGCCCAACGGGTTGATTCGAGAGCAGATTTAGGAAGATGATATTTTGGCCACTTTCATGTGTTCGGCAGAAGCGATTGTCGACAATCGACCACTGACAACAGTCTCAGTTGACCACGAGGGCGAATCATCTTCTCTTGCATAGAGCAGGGCCATCATTTCCACTTAGCAAGTTTGTAAAGCAATACATGTACTGCAGGAGGAGATGGCGTCGGGGTCAGTATCTAGCAGACATCTCCTGGCGGAGGTGGACAAAGGAGTATTTGCCATCTCTACAACAACGACAGAAGTGGACTCAACAACAACTAAACGTCCAAGTGGAGGACATTGCGTTGCTAAATGAAGACACCCCACGAAACATGTGGCAAATGGGTCGGGTATAACAGGACTTGTCCGGTCAGTCCAAGTCAAGACCAGCACGACATCCTTCAGGCGTCCAATTAGTAAGATATGCCCACTGGAGAGTATTACCAGGAGCTGAACGATGTCGGTGTGGAGTCACAAAGGTTGACATTAAGATGTCTTTTGGCAAAGCTATATACAGATGACACTCTATGAGGTGTTAATATCTCAGTTAACATTCCGTCCTGGTTTATATCTTTTTGTTAAATGCCCTTTGGTTAATTTAAGGGCCTGTGTTACGGACGGAATATATCATTTATGTTGGGCAGTATGTTGCCATGTGTGTGGCTCCCTCTAGTGGACTTGGCTTCGTTCCCCGGTAGCGCCGTCTGTGTGAGCTAGTGAGCCTTCGTGAATTTCTGCTGATAGGCCAAATTATAACTGTCTTGTTTTGGTGGAAATATTAATTGTTAATTGTACATATTGTACCGTTGAGACATGGGTATAGTCATTATTTTACTAGTTATAATTAAAACCAAGCTTACTGCAAAAATGTATGTAATTTATGACTAATTTCGCTGAATCATTCTTGCAGATCGTGCATTGCACTCGCACTGGTGAGCGTCAAATAAAATGTCAAGTTTAGCTATCACGACGACACTGCAGACAAACCACATACTTGCCTCTAGTTAATATGCGACAGATATATATTTGCAATAGCTGTCATTATTTAGATATTCATTGGATACAACATGTTGGAAGATTTGTTTTTGTGTCGCACTTTGAAAAATGTATTATTAGTTGCCAAGATAAGAAACATCGAATATTGTCCAATGTGAAGAGTTTGCTGTTTTTAACTAGTAAATTTAGCCAACTTAGACTTAATAATATACCGTTTAGTTTACGTTTTACTTCTACGTATCGGGCGTAAACGAGACTATTCCTTAGATTTAGTTCAGCGTTGTTGTTTTCTTCCAACTTGTCCTCCATAGATTCCTGATGGTTCTCCATCGAATGCAGCCGGCGGTTCATAGACTGAAGTGCAGCAAGTGTCTCCTCCATGAGTGCCACTGTCGTCATTAGTACACCGATTGGTCGTAGGCCGAGCAGACACCAAGCAGAGTGAAATACTGCAGAGGTCATGCCACAGTTAGACTTCCTGGTGTGTTACAGTCAAATGTAGGGCATAGGAAATTTGTATATAGGAAGTTTTACCAAATATATGATCTGACATATGTGCATTTGAGCAGATATATTGCCAGGTATGCTGGTAGAAGCTGTTGAGATTGAAATTGTTGATTTTTAGATGAATTTAATAGGCGGGAGGATGTTTTTTGTCACTTGAAACGTGTGCGCCGTAATTCGTGCCAATATTGGTAAACTTTGACGGGTTTATGAATTACGATTTTATTCAACCACAACTATTTTGATTACGTACTCCACGTTTCGACTGCCATCGACAGCCTTCATCTGGAATTCTGGGACGGCAAGTTCTTCCTCTACTCGCCCGTTGTCTTGGTAAGCAGACCGTCCCATATGTGATTCAATCTATATCCCCCCTCGTCTCGACTCATGGCTGGAGTTGTCTTTCGGATTCATATGGCCTCTTTGATCCATCTTGCGTTTCTGTTACACACTCTGTCAATCACCTTTGCCCTCTCCCAGGGAAAGACACGAACCCCAGCGAGGCAAATTTACTAAATGCAATGAAAAGCCGAAACCACAATTAAGTGGATGACATAGTCTAAGTAAGTTGACTGGTATCGCACATGCAGGCATTTTACAAGAGCTAGAAATATCTAATTTTGACAAAACTCGATCAGCATGACAATGGGATGGTGACAGCGGCAGGTAAAAGTGTAATAATTGTTGATGGTAACGTTTTCTTTTAATAATGCAAAACGTTAACATGGCCACTAATGGGAAAGTTAACTGTAGACTTAATTAAGATTTAACCCAAATGCAGAACACGAACAAACAGTATATCGAGTTGGTGATCGTTGTTTCGCATCACGTTCTATGCACACGAAGTTGCGTAACAAAAATAAACATGCCAAAGCCAACATACTTATTAATAATTGAAGATGACGATGATAATAATAATTATTATAATCTTCTATTGAATAAAATAGCAAGGACAACTGTCATCAACTTTCGACAACATTTCGAAATGGATAATCCGACCAAAGATTATACTTTTAAAATGTTGTATTTGGTCCACATTGGTGAATTGGGTGCTTTCGAGATGTTGTGCCCAATAAAAAGGCACCTCTTCAACAGAAATACAGAAACACAGACTCATTTTAGGGGGCACAATATCAGACAGGAAGGAAGACAACATGTTATATTCTTGATTTAGGCATTTCAGCTTACCACGCGCAGCCTACACATGTTAAAAATTATAATGGTTTTAAGGTACGTTCTCTTTACTTTATAATTCAACCCCTGGCAGACATATTCGATCCAACGCCAACGTGTTATTAAACATGAACATATTGTTAGGGCAAACCACTTTAGTAACAACGCCTACTCCTTGCACGGTCTTATATCTGGCTCGTGCACATACATAAATAGAACACTCCTTAGTAAAACTATAGGGGAATGATTAATGATGTAACTCTATGGGCTCGTGACACCAGCTGCAAATGGTGGCGCCACCTTGCGGAATAATCTACATAGAACTGACCTAGATTATCATCGAGTAAAACCAGTTGTGCCATCTAGCGGATCTCACAGAGACAGTAGCCCTTCACTGTGACAGGCCGTCGTACTAAATGTGTCATTATATCGCACATTATCGCTCACAGCTAACGAGTGTGGATGTTGGCAGAGATGTATTTTGGTTCACAATAATCCCTATCACAATGAGTGCTTATTCCGAACCCGAACAAGCAGACGAACTTATAAAATCTGTATTTCACCATGACTCTTTCCGGTCAGAATTACAGAAACAGGCAACGGAAACCGTTCTTAAAGGTGAACATTAGATAATGGATAATGAATTGAACCAGTTGCCACAGAGAGTCCAGACATGCTTCCTGGTTTACGGGTTATATCACATTAAATGAAGGTGTTGGAATGTCAGTAGCTAATTTAGTCAGGGTTGTGACTAAGGTCACCCAAACCCAGAGGCAAAGCATGCAGAGCCAGAGGATGACTAATAATGTCATTTAAATGGGTGTCAGACGTTTCAGCCCATAACGGGTTCGACAACTGGTGAATCGTGAAGTGTTCTCACTCGCATGGGCCGAATCAACCGAAACGACTATTGTATTCAAACTGGGAAATGGGCTCCGTGGATCTTATTTAATGTAATGTTCGTTATTTTTGCTAATTTGATCGCCTTGACTATTTGCAACTTGCATATTGTAACTGGGAAATGTCATCCGCTAAATCTAACTATTCTAACTATCTAAAAACATGCTGATGCATTAAGAATGAAATTGTTTTTATTAAACACACACACACACACACACACACACACACACACACACACACACACACACACACACACACACACACACACACACACACACACACACACACACACACACACACACACACACACACACACACACACACATTACTATTATAATATTAACGTGTGAGCATGTGCGTATATTTCTGTGCGCAATCATAATTTCCTTTTTTATTGAATTAGGCCGTGGGCCAAAATGACTGTTCTTAAAATTCCACCGCTTAAAATTCAGCTTTTAGCATAGGCTGAATCGACCATAGCTGAATTCAGTAGTGACACGCTTTTTAGCGAAGTGAGCCAAACCATCCTTCTAACCATCCGTTGGCGTGGGCTGAACCATCCGGGAGCCATTTAAATGTCCTTCCTCAATTAAGTCTTTAGCACTTTTCTGGAATCCAGGACCACCTCAATTTTGTCATTCGACGCAATATGTATAGTGACCATGCACAATGCATATTTTTCTATGGAACATGTTAATTATTAAAGGGCTTGTGTGTAAAACCACATTTAAACACCTTTTTGGCTTTCAAATTATTTAACATGAATTGTGCATACACAAGATGGCATCACCGAAAACAAGATAAATGTACAAATTAAAGTGGCAAAAAATTTTATTAAATGTGTTTTTATGCACAATATGTTTAATAATTTACATGTTCCATAGAAAAATATGCATTGTGCCTGGTCACTATGTATATTGCATATAAATAACAACGAAATTGAGGTGGGCCCCATGTTTTCTTGGCCATCTTGTAAACTTTGTCTTCCTTTTTTAGCCATACTTAATATTAACTCTCCGCTAGACATTGCCATCTTTCTCTCTCTGCATGATTGATTATCATCTCGGTTATCACATCATCGTCCTATTTCCTTTATGGGTTTCTATCTATCTTGCATTCACGCTATGTGACCTGATCATTCACGCTGTGTGACCTGATCATTCACGCTGTGTGACCTGATCATTCACGCTGTGTGACCTGATCATTCACGCTATGTGACCTGATCATTCACGCTGTGTGACCTGATCATTCACGCTGTGTGACCTGATCATTCACGCTATGTGACCTGACCATTCACGCTGTGTGACCTGATCATTCACACTGTGTGACCTGATCATTCACGCTGTGTGACCTGATCATTCACGCTGTGTGACCTGATCATTCACGCTGTGTGACCTGATCATTCACGCTATGTGACCTGACCATTCACGCTGTGTGACCTGATCATTCACACTGTGTGACCTGATCATTCCCGCTATGTGACCTGATCATTCACGCCGTGTGACCTGATCATTCACGCTGTGTGACCTGATCATTCACGCTGTGTGACCTGATCATTCACGCTGTGTGACCTGATCATTCACGCTATGTGACCTGATCATTCACGCTGTGTGACCTGATCATTCACGCTATGTGACCTGACCATTCACGCTGTGTGACCTGATCATTCACACTGTGTGACCTGATCATTCCCGCCATGTGACCTGATCATTCACGCCGTGTGACCTGATCATTCACGCTGTGTGACCTGATCATTCACGCTGTGTGACCTGATCATCTCCACTTTGTTTACATGATATATTTTATAACATCTATTTTCCTTTTATCCTCCTGATAATGATATAATGTAGGAGTTTTACTTTGATGTTCAACATTTTTCTTTCCATTGCCCTTTTTGTCAACCTTCACTTATTTTTCAGCTCTTTCATGATTGCCCATGCTTGGCATATCACAAACATGCCACAAACATACTACTGAAACTGAAACCCAATTCCTAATCTCTTTCTTTTTCCCTTCTAGGACAAGTTGATGTCTTTATATCCATGCCAACAGGAGCTGGGAAGTCACTGTGCTACCAGCTTCCCTCTGTCGCAAGGGAAGGGGTCTCCGTTGTTGTATCTCCCCTGATTGCTTTGATTCAAGATCAGGTAGAACACCTGGATATGCTGCACATTGCCGTCGAGACACTCAACTCAAAGCTAACACTGAAAGACAGACAGCGTGTCTTAGGAGACTTGAACTCAAGCAAACCTCAGACCAAATTGTTGTATATCACCCCAGAGCAGGCTGCAACACCCACGTTTCAGGCGCTGGCTGATTCACTCCAGTCTCGTAATCTTCTCTCGTATCTGATAGTTGACGAGGCTCACTGTGTGTCCCAGTGGGGTCACGACTTCCGTCCGGATTATCTCAGGCTCGGACGTCTGCGCATGAAATTTCCCAAAGTGCCATGCATTGCGTTGACTGCAACAGCCACCCCGCATGTTGTTGAAGACATCATCTCATCACTGAAGCTGCGGCAGCCGGTTGCAAAGTTCAGAAGTGGCTGTTTCCGTCCAAATCTGTTCTATGATGTCAAGTTTATGGACATCATTGAAGATCCATATCTGAACTTGAAAGAGTTTGCCCTGAGGGCACTTCATGTAACTGCCGGGGAGAACGTCGGAGAGGTTGACTGGGTATGACTGCAGGACACAAAACTAATTCCAGGAGTTAATTATGTGGGCACTACAGTTTTATGGTTTGGTTTTCTGAAATTTAGCTTACATTAATGTATCTTTTTTAAAATATAGATTTACGTTAGGATATGATGTTTTCGGAAATTTTGTTTGCATTGGAGAATGTGACGTTTTATTTATATTGGTATATAAGGGTTTTTGTGACACATTGGGGTAGTCCTTCTGAAAATTGGTTTACACTGCAGCATGGTTTTTCTAAAATCTGGTTTAAATTGGGATATAATTATTTCTGAAATTTATCGCTGTATATTATTTTTTCACTGCCGTTCATTATGAATACATTACTTTTACATGTTCTTTTTGATCATAAATTATTTAATTTCTCACAGATTAAATTGCATCAGACAAAATATGTAATTGAGACACGCTTTCTGTGAATCTCTTGCAGAATGAGAAAGGCTGTGGTATCATCTACTGTCGCAAGCGAGAGGCATGCACCGAAGTTGCCAGCCGACTGATGAGCAAGGGCATCCCAACGAAGGCCTACCATGCTGGTCTTGGCCTACAGACCCGGTCAAACGTCCAGACGGACTGGATGGAGGGACGGGTGCCAGTCATCGCTGCCACAATCTCGTTTGGCATGGGTGTAGACAAAGCCAATGTCAGGTAAATATTCAGTGTTTTTAAAGCCTTTAATATGGGCAAATTGCACATCCTGCTCTGAAATTTATATAAAATTTACTATCTAAAGAAATAGAAGGAAAAACTTTTTTACTTAAAATCATTCTTCAGCAAATTTATTTGTTTTTGTTTTGAGCTCTGTAAACTGGTTGGAAAACAAACAATATGTTAAAAAAAGTTTTACCCATTTAACATTCCTGCACCATAATAAACACTGATAGCATTTTATGCAATAACCAACACAAAATATAGTGGAGAATTTAAATAGGCCAAATGATGACGTTTATTACAAAGTGGACTGCTTATCTCGCAGCCCCTTTGGGAAGAACATTAACAGGAATGTGAACTCTTCAAAGTGAACCAGGCAGGAACTGAATACATGTACAGCCCCGTCTGGCAAGTTCCTCAGAGGCCACATTCATACAAACAAGACAATAACATATATACTCAAGAAGTTGTCATGAACATATATAAAAAATACAGACATTCCACCACCAATGCACAAATTTAATTACAAATAGGTGGGGCCATTTCGACAACTAACCTGTATAAACATAAGTCAAGAATACTGTTGGAGAAATAGGAAGCTTGTCTGTGCAGAAAACCCCACGAATACTAACTACTAAGAGGACAAGCCCCCGTGTTCATCTAATATAATGCCAAAAGTGGGGAAAGCAGTTTCGACATCTTCCAACTTCCTATTGACCAACGGTGTACAATTGCATTTTAAGCTAAACAATCAAAGCAGTGAAGAAAGGTGGGGAAGAGGGCAGATTTCGAGAGCAAATACCACACAACTTCACTATGTGAAAACTGTAACCAGGAGCGAAAGATATAAAGTTTTAACTGGTTTCCACTAAGCTGTGATTGGCTGGCTAGTGCGGAGTGATGTAATTTGCCAAAATAGTTTTGGAGTTGGTATAGCCTCTGGCACCCAGGGCAAGTTTACTAAGACATGTCTTGGTTATTTAATAAAAAAAATTATGCAACTGGTAAATTGCATAAATTCATATACACCAAACTTTAAAGCTGTTATGAAAATGTTGTCCAGCGCCTGGGAAATTTCCAACCAAAGTTCCCCTTTAATTGACTTGGATGAAAAATGAAGGAGGAAAAAGCAATAATGATGATCATGCGCACAGTGACGGTGTTTTCAAGTTGTACTTGAAGCCTTATTAAAAATTGGTATGTTTTAACTAGGCATTTTTTATGCAACTAAAATACACATAACCTCCTTACTGTTGTTACAAGAATTACTAGAAAGAATCAGATTGATACAACATAGAAGTTAGTTGAATTTAAAATTATGGTGTTTTAAGTTACTTTTAACTTTTATTGGCAAACGTGTACTCATTTATACAGCTAAGTGTATGGACAGACAGGCAGATATATTTTTGGACCATTTATACAAGTTGAAATAATTAATGCGAAAAAAACTAAACATGTCACTAACATGGGTGCCACCTTTTGTCAATATAACTAATGATTATTGTATTGCTGTTGCGGAATAGTCCAGGCTAGAAAACGTCATCCTGGAGCTGCTATTACCTTATGCAGGGTTTTTTAAGGTTCAGCTTATACGGGCAGTGCGAAATTTCATATGGGCAACATTTTTTGACAACTGATTTACCTTAATTGATGGTTGCCAATTGTGCTTTTAATGTCACGCAGTGCTTGCAGCAAAATGAGTATATCCCAACAACCGTTGAATTTTTGAATGAAATACTTTAAAATTGCTGCGTTACAATTATTTAATTTTCAAATCATGAAGCAACTTTGGAGAAAATTTATGAGAACAGGCAGAGCAGGTGTTTCGTACGGGCATTTTGCCCATATCAGAGGGTTTATAAAACCTCTGACCCTATACATCACTATTCTCTGAGAGGATACCCAAATCAGCCTATATATATATATTGTTTGGCTACAACTATGCATTGTTGTCTCTTGTGATTCAGATTTGTGGTGCACTGGAACGTGCCCAAGTCCATGGCTGGCTACTACCAGGAATCTGGGCGGGCCGGCCGCGATGGACAACAGTCGTACTGCAGATTATACTACACAAAGCAGGAGAGAGACACGGTCGCCTTCCTCATCAAGAAGGAGAGCAAGAAGTCACGGGTAAGGCTTTATAATAATTATTTATTTATTTTTTGCAATCATGAGATTGAACAAAAGTGCAGGCACAAAATATACATTTGCTAAAGTTATATACGTAGGTTAGAAAATATTTCACTGGCATCATTGGGTGGAATGTGTTGTGTGGCCCAGTTAGGTTCACTGGCATCATTGGGTGGAATGTGTTGTGTGGCCCAGTCACGTTCACTGACATCATTGGGTGGAATGTGTTTTGTGGCCCAGTCAGGTTCACTGACATCATTGGGTGGAATGTGTTGTGTGGCCCAGTCAGGTTCACTGACATCATTGGGTGGAATGTGTTGTGTGGCCTAGTCAGGTTCACTGACATCATTGGGTGGAATGTGTTGTGTGGCCCAGTCAGGTTCACTGACATCATAGGCTGGAATGTACAGTGTTTATGAGTATCAACTCTGCCATTTGCTGTGAACTGTTGTTGACAACTTCCAATACTTGTGGACAAAGTATATTGGAATCAGGCGTTCACAGGATCATGTGATGGACATGTCATTAACGTCTGTAAAAATACTTTCCCTCAGCAATGTAGACATGACACTTGGACCAAAACATTCAAATTAAACAGATCAAGTTGTATTTTATAAATGTGGGTCGTTAAACCACATTTTGTCAGTCAAGATTTAAGAATGAATATAATTTATACTGCGGGAAAATTCATTGGAGATCGTACCTTTAAAAGCCCCTTCACCCTTGTCTCACATTGAAGGATTCTACCATATTATGAACTAACTCTTTCCTATGACGGTGCAGCAGATAAGCTTATAGTACAGCAGGGTGCAGTTTTTACCCAAAATACTAAACAAATTATTCCCATATACAGTGATGTCTGCTTAGCAGAATCATATATAACACAATTAGTTGAATAAAATATTAAGCAAATTTTTTTTAGTATCAGACCTCAATGATTTGAGATGGCCTCTAAGTTTAGCTCATTGTAGGAACATTAGAACAATCAGACATCTGCCCACTTTACACCATGTGAAGAATGCTTTCCCTACGTAACCTCCTGGCATATTCATTCAACTGTTGATAATGGTTAGATTGGGTACTGATTGCATACCAATTTCGAGATTGCCTATTCATTTCATTTTGATGTGCCTCTGAGCTCGGGTTTCCAAAGATTTAGGTGCGATAGAAGTCTTCTTATTGTATGCTGTGGTAATTGAGCAGATTTGTTCTCTTTCTTGGTACATAGTCACGGAAAAATGGCAAGTCTGAACACAATAAGTCATCACTGGAGGGATTTGAACGTCTCGTCAAGATGGTGGAAGAACCACAGTAAGTTGTTTTGGAATCCATTAGTGTTTTTAACAACTATGTCACATCTTTGGAGGTCACTTTTCTTGGAAATGCAGGTGGCAAGGTATTTGGGTGCGTCCACACACCTTTCTATATTATTTCCTGGGTCCGGATTCTTGAACAATTTATGAATTTGCAACTTCTTATGTAAAGTTGACTACAAAAATGTTGGCTGAGTGACAAACTTATGAAAATGTTACATGACTTTTATCATAACTTTACAAAAATTTATCTTGTCATCTTTCAGGAATAATATAAATTTATGAAAAATCTCTTTGTTATAAATTTTCTCACTGACAGGAAAATGGATTTGCTACCTTAGTTCAAATGGGGTAGAAAAAATGTGTTTTCATGTCTAAAAAATTTCAACCACTGTATGTGATGCATACATGTATATATATATATACTGGATGCATTTCCATCAAGGTGTCGCCATAGTGCCATTGCGAAGTACTTCGGTGATTCTCCACCAAACTGTAACCGGTCATGTGATTACTGCCATAATCCAATCGCTGTTGAGCAAGAGTGGGAACAAGTCCAGCGCGGAGTCTGCGCCAACTCAAACCCAAAGCGCCACCTGGGGAGAACAGCGATTGCTGCCGCAGACACAGATGAACCAGATATGGAGATGTATGGGGGAGGAAAGAAAGGGGCAAAACTGTAAGTCACTGATGGGTCACAGACAATATACAATGGACAAGACATTCTGTTCATCTTTATTGTATCAACTATGATATATATTCTAATATTTTGACTGCTTACATGTGTTTTAATGAACCACCATTTGTAAATATAATTTGACTGTTACTTGTTGCTAGTTCACTCGCAAACATCTGTTGATAATTTCCAGTACTAGACAAAGTTTATTATGGTCAGGCGTTCACGGGATCACGTAATAGGCATGATGACATGTAATATTTAGTGCCCCCGCATGCAATCTAAACTTGATAGTCCCCCCAAAATTCAAATTAAACAGATAACTGTCATATTTTTTATGTGGATTAATATTTTGCAATGTTTTGGATGTAATTAACTATAAGAAAATAAAAAATATTGCTAGACTGTCTGAAAACATGTACGTTTATTGTCTCACCTCAATCACTGCTGACCCTGGTGCTGTAGAGAATGGGGCACCACTGACAACGATGACGATGATGATCGGGTCCGGGAGAGGGAAGAGCGTGATCTGGAACGGGAGAAAAAGCAGCGACACTCGATGATCATGAAAGAGTTCAAGAAGCGGCGGGTACGACTATTGGCTACACCATCTCACTTTACCTTGCCTTACCTATCCTCTTCAGGCCTGGTGGCCATAAGGCTACAGTGCACTTCCTACAGCTCACTGTCTTTGGCCACCTGTCTGGCTTCAATCCAAACTTACACCCCAGTTCTGTGTTCTTTTTCCGTGGTTTTTCACCATGTTGTCTTTGGATGACTCACTTTCCGTCAGCCTTCAGACGTCCATGCTAAAGTCGTCAGGCAATGGCTGTCTTCATTCGGTCTCAGGACCCACCCAATCCAGTTCCATCTTCTTATCCTCACTTCTCTAGTAATCTTCTTTAATTTATTCGGAATATCTTTTCATCTATAATACATTAACTATTGTCAGAAATGGTAATTAATAATCAAAATGCATTATACTGTATGCGTATTTTCATATCACCAAGGAAAATGTGTGATATCCTTAAACATCTAGGCATACTATTTTCTTAAGAAGTAAGATATGTGTCACATATTTTATGCACTGTATACAAAATAGTCATTGACATAGTCGATCCTGAGTAAATACTTGTGATCAACTAATTCAGTTCTAATTTCCACATCCATTATCAGTAAGCAAAATCAAAATAACGTCTCACTTTAGGTGATTAAGACTTACCTAAAATATTGCAAAATTTATGTTTACAATCTTTGTTACAGATATTTATTACATTACCATCCCATAAAACACACAGAAGGATTCTGAAAAAGTACTAGTTCACTTGAGTTTTTAGATTACTTTCTGGGGTTCACATGAGATTTAAAAAATAATTTGTATAATGAATTTTTCTGTATCGTTTCCATCTTTTTTATTTGGTTTCGTGAAGAATATGTTGGTTGGTAAAACATTATGCAATTGTTAATAGGTAGCATATTCTCATCTCACCTTGTTGCCCATAAGGCTGCCAATTAGTGTTATTGCCTATTCTAGCAGCATGTCACATGGCATGGGGAATGATCTTCTGACTAACCAAGTCTATCAAGTCTATTATGAATTTGTTTAGTGATGTAATTATGTAATTTCTCTTCAGGGTGGTAAGGATGTGTCGGATGAGGTTTGGGAGCCTCCCAATGATTCATGTCCCTTGAGGGACGCCGGAAGTCAGCGAGTGGTGCGACTAACAGTCAAGGTCAGATATATTAAAAATTTTGTAATTGACTAACAATGTTAATCATATAAACACCACATTTTTTACTCAAGCGTCTTGACTGCCCAAGTGTGTTTAATGAACCACAATTTGCTAATATAGTTTGATCGTTATCTAATTAATTTGAATGTTTCTACTCGAATATCAGCAAGGACAATATTCATAGACAGGTAATGGTTAAATTATATTAAGCAAATTATCGTTCATTAAAACACCTTTGGGTGGCAAAGGTTTTAGATTAGAAATAGTTTATACTATGACAAGATTTTACAATAAAACAATCACACTTTTAGTGTAGTGATGTGTCTCCTCTTCCTGACTACACATGGCCGTATTCACAAATAAACTGATTTCCATACAGTCACACACAGACTGCTAAGAATTTTCATAATTTTAATTTTGGAAGGGTTCAAAATAAAAAAACATTTTTGGCCAACTTTAATGCCCATTCAATATTATGGTGTCATTTGCTGTATTTGATGATCATTTCTTAAGATCACACATCATTCTTTATAATTGTAGTAATAATTCTACTGTATAGGGGAAGGTAGCGTTTGTTGAGCCACCCATATTTCCCAGGAAACTACAGCAGCGACAGTTACATGGTACCACCCAATGATTGAACATGCTATTAGATCACAATTGGCGTACAATAAGTGTTATTTGTGAGTGAAAATGTGAGTTAAAAGTATGTTTTTTAGTGTTTTTCAAAACTTTTGGTCATTGCTATTAATGTCTACTGGTGTGTAAACTATCAATGTATGTGACCAGACTTTATTGTCTGTGCACTTACAAATGGTTTTACTATTCACAGGGAAGAAGATTATTTACCTATATCACTTCGCACATTAATGAGAAGTTAATTAAAAAAGCTTAATTGTCAAAATGGGGCTAGTTGAGCCACCCCAGGCCGAATGGAGGGTTAGTTGATCAGCAGATAAAGAGCGTAGACGAGTGTTCTTTACTCCAAAATACATCAAGGAATACATTTGTTCGAGCAAATTTGGACGTCGGATAGCTACAAGGCAACATATTAGCAGTTAATTACACTGGTTGCGATTGGCCTACAAGTCTGTATTAATTGTGTTTACTTATTAATTAAGCGCGTAGACTTGTCAGAGACATGTTGTTCCCACTGGGTAGATGTGTTGGTTTGTATGAAATTTTAGTACAAGACCTACGTAAACTATATACAAATAAAGTGTTTACCCAACTTATGCTACACTGTGGCTCAACTTACCCCACACCAAATGTTAGTTGAGCCAGCCTACCAACCCTATTTGATTCTGCTACATATAATTATCTAGATATATTATACTAGATATTTTATCTTCATATATAATGATCTACTAATAATCATAGTTTACCGGTATGTTAGTAAAAACAACTTTGACTTGTGAATATGATTGTGCCCTAGATATCAAAAACAATGAAAAATGGCTCAACTAACACTGCCTTCCCCTATATTTCACAATTAGGATTAATGGAAAGTCAACAAGTTGAAAAATTTAGCAATTGGGGAAAATGGACTTTGAAATGTTTTTCTTCTCTTAAGATGATTTGTTTGATTTAAATGAAATAAAGTTGAGTGATATATCTAACTGCAGACGCGGGAGTATTGCCTGCAACTCCTGGAGGAAGCCCTCAAAGCCAACTTCCACGGCTATCACTGTGGGGACCCAGACAAGATGGCTGCCATAGACTACGAACCACGCTCCTGTGCGATTGATGAGGAACATCTCGTGTTCAAGTTGAGCAAACTGAACACGTTATACAAAGCAACTGTGATGCGCAAAGTGAGCGAAATAAAAAAACTGACCAACGATCATCGGCTGCATTCGGCGCTAGTGCCGAAGTTTGCATCACTTTTGACACCGGTGTCGCAGTTGCTCAAAGGGCATCCACCACCGGGTTTCACACTTGAAGGTCACGTTCAAGAAATAGGCCAAGGTGAAAGTTCATCAACTGCAGAGACAAATCACCTTGATAATGTTCTTAGCACAGAGACACACCATTCACATGCCAAACATTCTCCCAGTGCAGAACACGATCAGCCAAACAGAGACGTCCCATCAAACTGTGACAGTGACAAAACTAAGAACGACACCCCAGTGTCTGGACTGTTTTACAGCTCTACATTGACAGATTACGGCAGTGAGAAAACAGACATTTCCATGGTGTTGGTGCCGCGCCCAGCTCCCCCAAAGATCAAGTATTTCTTCGAGAATGACGTCAGCGATGCAGACAAGGACACAGCTCCACCAAGGTGCACTTACTTACTATTTGTTTCACAGCATGCTTAGAGGTACAAAGCTTGGGGCGCGGTGGCGAGAAGTCGAAATTGTGTTTGCACGAACAGGTCTGTCAGGGGGTGAAGTGTAAAAGCCCTTTGACTGGTCCTAAGAACTGGATGCTATAGTTCAAGTCCACCTCCGACCATTTCGAAGCTTGGTATCATCATTCACCCCTCTTTGCCCATGTATTTCTGAACAGACACTGAAAGCCGTTGGTCCCTTCAACCTGGGGTCTGTGCCAGGGGAAATAAAAGACACAGCATAAATGTGTAACCTGTCATGGACTCACTATCTTTAAAACTAGCTAAAACGGGTAGATACAAAGAGCCCAGTGCAATAACAGACGAAGTAGAAGAAGATGTAACTGCACAAATAATTGTCTGATTTGTGCAACTTTCTGCAAGCTGTACACAAAATGGAGAAGTTTTCCAGATGATGCGTTTGATCATGCAACGGTGCATGTGATGGGGAGAGTGCAAGTGATGGGGAGAGTGCAAGTGATGTGGAGAGTACAAGTGATGGGGAGAGTGCAAGTGATGTGGAGAGTGCAAGTGATGGGGAGAGTGCAAGTGATGGGGAGAGTGCAAGTGATGGGGAGAGTGCAAGTGATGGGGAGAGTGCAAGTGATGGGGAGAGTGCAAGTGATGTGGAGAGTGCAAGTGATGGGGAGAGTGCAAGTGATGGGGAGAGTGCAAGTGATGGGGAGTGTGCAAGTGATGGGGAGAGTGCAAGTGATGGGGAGAGTGCAAGTGATGGGGAGAGTGCAAGTGATGGGGAGAGTGGGGCTGGTCGTAACAGTAATAAGTTTGTATGATTATATCAAGAAATCCTTGTCAAAGGCACCCACAATTTTAAAAAAACATACAAAGGAGAACAAAAGTGCCTATTTATGTTGTTAGTTTGGCACAATTTGCTGGTTGATATTCACAAATATTATAATTGTTACAACTAGTCTTGTTTTCTCCTTACATCTTTTATCTTTATCCGAGTACTAACAGAATCACATTAAACATATGATATGTCGTGATGATGTGTCGTGATGATGTGTCGTGATGATGTGTCGTGATGATGTGTTGTGATGATATGTCGTGATGATGGGCAGGATCTATTCTTCTTTTCAGCAGTGAAACAAAGCAAGAATCTGTGATAACATCAGGACCAAAACGCACATTTCCAGAACCAGTAAGTTCACTGGTGAAAATTTTTTATGTAGTTAAAAACATTTATTAATAACCATTTTTTTTGACAACTTTTTTTTTTTTAAGTTAACTCACTTTCAATATTTGAACAACCGCCGGTTGATTTCTTCAGTAACTGAATTATGAGACATAGTTCTTCTTCTGCTCACCAGGTAGCATGGCAGGCTGAAGAATAACTATATCCCATAATTCAGTTCCTGAAGAAAGCAACTTGTGGTTGCTAAAATGTTTAAAGTGAGTTAACTTTAATAGTTGTCGAAAAGAAAATTTTTATTCTGTACAGTCTAATGTAAGTTCACTGTACTGTACTGTACTGTACTGTACTGTACTGTACTGTACTGTACTATGTCTGTTGTTGTTGACTGTGCTTGTATCAGTGGCCTCAAGTATGATGACAGGGTGACATCTCACACACAGTATACACTATTCCCCAGCAAACAATCTCCCTGCTTCCCAGGACACTGTCCTCCAGACATCCAACAGGGCCATATCCACTTACAATCAGACACATATCTAGTACAGTAAAATGTATCGTAGGGGTATGTACCCCTCTATGCATTGGGCTCGCCTTTGTGCAAATCCTAGATCTGCCCCTAAAAATGGTAGACTTAGTTCTTCTGGTGAGCAGAAGAACAGTGAATTAGTGAGAAAGTGAGTTAACTTTAGTAGTTGTGTCAAAAAGAAAATTTATATTTGTTATCTGCCATGTTTCTAATATATTGGATGACTCTGAAGTGACTCTCAATTTACAACTCTACTATTGCAGGAACATTCCCAGTCAGCGAACAGCCCCAAAAGGAGAAAACTGGATGAAAAGAGCACTTCCCATGGGAAATCGACACTTAAACGAAGCTGTAGCAGCCATCAGTCTGCAACCAATCCAGGCAGTGCAAGCAAATCGAAGACAACCAATAGCCATGACCCGCGGTTAAACAGTGGCACTACCAAACACACAGATGCCGAACTAAAGCAGGCAGCTGATGTCGTGATTCGGTACTTGATGCCACACTACAAAGAAGGGAGGTTTGCGTCAAAGGTGAGCGTGAAATAATACATGGAAATAACTTGTTGAGAAGGAACATGCTACACGTAATAGCAGTTTTTGTAATGTGAGAGTTTTGACTTTGCCATTAAGGTATCTCAGAGGGGTAAATAAAAGTAACTGGAGGGATGATGTTCACCTAAAAAATTTTTTTTCTTACATTTAAAACTGAACACAATGCAATCTGCAATTCAAATAAAATTTAGCAGTTAAAAACACTAAACGCTAAATTACTTGACCATCTTGTGTTACTCATTGCTGTGTTGACCTTGACTGCAGGATCTCTTCAAGGTCACGGCCCGACTTCTCTCGCACAAACTACGAGCCAGCAGCTTCCCTCAAGGGTCATGTGAGTGCTTGATGTCATTAGTCTATAAAACATTGTGTACACTGCACATAAAATGTATCTGCTACATTTTATGTACAGGAAAAATACAAAGGCTACATTTTTTGATGCAAAGATGTGTTTTCTGCAATCATTTATGTACAGTGTGTCCCTATCTGGAATACTAACTGTTGGAATGAAGACATATCTAGGGACATATTGTGTTCCTTGACAAATGAGCAATGAAACAATAATGATCAGTGTCAGGTCCTTGGACCTGTTAACTCTTTCTCCATTCTGTCTTCTGTGTTCTTCCTTATTTCAGTCTCTCCAATTAGTTATCTTCCATCTTTCAATTATTTATCTTCCTTCTACTGCCAGCTTCAAAAGTTGTTCACTTCTCATGGTGTTTCGTGGCTAATTTTTCTTCTTTTTAACTGATTTCAGTTTTCTTTCTCTTACCATATAATGAGTTAATTGCTTATTCCTTCTGTCCAATTAATTCAATCCGTTCTCCTCCCTATCAACTTCTCAACGCTTTCCAAGCATTTGATGTTATTCCTTCTCAATGCTCAATTTATTTCTTTGTTCCATGTCCTTTCTTTGTTCCATGTCCTTTCTTTGTTCCATGTCCTTTCTTTGTTCCATGTCCTTTCTTTGTTCCATGTCCTTTCTTTGTTCCATGTCCTTTCTTTGTTTCAGTGTTCAACTTGTTTGTGATCAGATTTTGAGAACAGGTCTTTATATGCAATTCAACTAATGTTCAAATAGTCCAGGATGTACTCTAGCATTGCAATTGTCCAGGATGTACTCTAGCATTGCAATTGTCCAGGATGTACTCTAGCATTGCAATTGTCCAGGATGTACTCTAGCATTGCAATTGTCCAGGATGTACTCTAGCATTGCAATTGTCCAGGATGTACTCTAGCATTGCAATTGTCCAGGATGTACTCTAGCATTGCAATTGTCCAGGATGTACTCTAGCATTGCAATTGCACTCTAATGAATTACACACCTTCACACAAACAAGTCTAAGTACAACACAATGGAGCTTCATTGCCTTTAGTACAACACAATGGAGCTTCATTGCCTTTAGTACAACACAATGGAGCTTCATTGCCTTTAGTACAACACAATGGAGCTTCATTGCCTTTAGTACAACACAATGGAGCTTCATTGCCTTTAGTACAACACAATGGAGCTTCATTGCCTTTAGTACAACACAATGGAGCTCTAGTTTAAAATGTAACATGTTTAGTCTACATTTGGCATTTTGTTTGCTGTATAGCAGTTGTATTTGTTGTTACAGTGAAGCAGAATGCCAAAGATCTAGTCAAGAACATATTCAAGATGCACAAGAAGATCACATCTGAAGCAGAGGTGAAAGCCATCATTGGATAGGGAGGCTGTCATCCTCGGACAAGGAGGATAGTCATCATGGGAGAGAAGTCCATCCTTGAAAATATTTGTCCTTGTAAACACCAGCATCAACCACGTGCGGAAAGAGAAGTCATTTGAAGACACACAAATGCCTGTGTCATTTGTATGAACAGCTTTGGATTGCAGAGTGATGCAAAACCGTCATATCAGTTGGTATTTTCAAACTCCACATTGGGCCGGTTTCTTCTTTTTCTTCATCATTCCTGTTATCCCTGTTACCTCAATAGACCTTTCCTGCTCTCCTCCTGGTCCATATTTCATCATCAGTTCTTTCATCATCAGGTCCATATTTCATCATCAGTTCTTTCATCATCAAGTCCATATTTCATCATTAGTTCTTTCGTCATCAGGTCCATATTTCATCATCAGTTCTTTCATCAGCAGGTCCATATTTCATCATCAGTTCTTTCATCATCGGGTCCATATTTCATCATCAGTTCTTTCATCATCAGGTCCATATTTCATCATCAGTTCTTTCGTCATCAGGTCCATATTTCATCATCAGTTCTTTCATCAGCAGGTCCATATTTCATCATCAGTTCTTTCATCATCGGGTCCATATTTCATCATTAGTTCTTTCATCATCAGGTCCATATTTCATCATCAGTTCTTTCATCATCAAGTCCATATTTCATCATCAGTTCTTTTTAAATACAAAGCATACCTCCACTTCTTCTTGATGTTATTTACTTCGCCTAGGCCCGTTGGGAACATATAGGCCATCAACTAAGGTTCTCTACTGTCTCCTGTCTTGTGCTGTCTTTCTGAGTTCGCTTCTTAATTTCCACTTCAATGTCTCGCTGCCAAGTATTTTTAGGCAACCTTTTTTCTCTTCACTTGGGGGGTTCCATGTGAGGGATTGTCTGGAGATTGTCTTGTCTTGCTGTTGCTGTGATTCGTTTTCATGTGTTGTTTTCTAATGTACTTTGTGTGTGTTTCAATGCATCATATTGGATGATAACAGAACCATTGTGTGACTCACAAAATACCATCCAACGGTTTGGCTTTATTAAGTCACTTCCTTTTGCCTAGTTTTTTTTTAATCTTCATTTCAAGCCATTGAAAAACTGCCAATGTTATTCTTGTTCGTATTGTTTTATGATATCGGCGTAGAGTTTGATGGTTCAAAATTGTCCAGTATATACGAACAACATGTGTCACAATGAGTCAGTTATCTAACCATATACCTAGTTACTGAGTATATAATGTTGGCATTTTGTGGTCCATAATTACAGGATTCTGAGCAGAATGTCCTGTCTTGGTAAATAGGTGGACAAACTTGGTGATAAATTTGATTTAATGAGCAAAAGTGAACATATTATTCCAGCATCATTATTATTACTATCTCTAGAAGATCATATTTTTGTTAGGGTTAGTGATATTATTTATACTTACTAAGGTGTGTGCTAATATGTTCACAATGATGGTGGAGTGATAATTTTTTAGATGTGATATGGAACTGATAACCAGAGGTCGTGTTGAATACATGGTTTATAGAGTGTCCATTTAAGAGAGCATCCACTACTATGTAAGCCTGTGATACGACTCATGTTGCTGCCTATTTATCTGCTATATGTTCATAACTACTGTGCATAGTTGTATCTGCACGCTCTGTATGCCTCACTGCATATACTAACAGACATGATATAGTGCCCAGTGCCAGTGCACCCTGATACAGATTAGCCTGTGTATAGAAGACAATTTGTAAAATACGACTTACTTACTTAAGCATAACACTCGTCACTTCAACAATTGCCAATTATAACAGGTTTTCTTGAGCGCCAAAGAGGTGATTTATTTGTGTTGCTGCAGGGCTAATGATTTTAAATAGAAATATTGTCTGGGTTTTCCGCTATGTAATAATGACAAGTTTAACGATACAAAGTCTGATTGTTGTTGTCATAAAATCATGCTACATAGTATAATTTATATAGCATAATTTATATTTCTTCTAACATCTTCACCACCCTAATGTTTTTCAAATTGAATGAATATCAACCTTGCACATGTAACGTAAACATGATATTCTAGGTGAAACATCCCGAATTAAACAGATAACAGTCAAATTATATTAAACAATTGTGGTCAAGGTCAAGTCAAGATGTTAGTAATATAATATTTTATATAGTTTATACTATATAACATGATTTTGCAATAACAATTATCTGTTTTGCTCCAGTATATTCAATGTAAAGGTTTCCACTGTGCAGGAATTATGTTTGCTCTAATATTACAAACTGTGATTTATTTACTTATTGTGTGGTATTGTTGATGCTGGCTTTTGTGAAAACTAAACTAATCATAATTTTATAAATATTCTAATACAGGACGGGGTGGTGGTGGATGTATACATTCATTGTTGTTAATTCTTCATTACGCTGGAGAATACTCTTCATTAAATGAATTTGTGTTGTGTTATCTGTGTCATCAGTATTAGTTATTCAATATTTATATATATATATATATAAAACAATTTTAACCTATTATTATGGCTTTTAACATGTGTAAATGCCATTGTTGATTTTTTTTATTGCCTCAAAAAGTACATTTTGATTTTCTTACCCATTTTAATAACTATTGTAAGATATACCACATTTTGCTCTTCCACAAAGTCTAATTGTAGTACCACATAAGAAACCAATTTTGCCTATACACTGTACTCTATGATGTTTCATTTAGTAAATAATATGTAATTACTCTCTTGAAATGTGATTTAGGTAAAATGTGCTGTTCTCTTTAAACATTAATCTCAACTGTTTCTGGTTTTATATTTACATCATCATTACCATCATCATTTGTACACTGACAGAAACACATTGCAACCCTATAACTTTTTTCATAGCAACTTTTTAGAATAAAACAATGTTAACTTTCTGTTTTATGTGAATTCTACTCTGACTGCATATCTAAGCACTCAGTTGTACGATGATTGCAAAAAAACGGCTTTCTGTCTGCATTGATTTAGACATTTATTTATATAGCTGGTACATAAAAAACTGGGATTATATATATATGTATAAATATATATATATATATAATTATATATATATTTGATAATATTTTGATTCTTTGCAGTATTGGTTTAGGAGACAATGAACTCGCAACATATAATTTGCTATACCAAGTTAAGTATTAACTATTCAGGTTTATGTCACATAATCTTAATCTCTCAAATATAGACTTGGGCAAATTGTGTATTTCATTATTACAGCTCTTCTAGGCTAGTAGCCTTTTAGCTGGTCTTGACGCCAGAATTTGTCTAGTCTTGATTTGAAAATATTTAATGAGGGTGCTGAAACTACATACTCTGAGGGTGTTCCACCAGTTCACTACCCTGTGCCTGAAGTAACTCCTTCAATGTCTTGCAGTTAGCATTCCTTCTTGAGCTTCAGGCTACGTCCCTGGGTTACAGGTCCATCTCAAGTGGCATTCTATCAACTTTATAGATTCCATGGAGATATTTGTACGTTTCAATCATGTCTCCTCTTGCTCTTCTATAGTAGAGGCTTGGCAGCTTAAGCGCCCTGAGCCTGTCACCATATTCGAGGTTCTTCAGTTCTGGGACTAGCTTCATTGTTCATCGTTGAATGTTCTCAATCATCTGCATGTCAATCATCTACCTTGCCATATTCTAGAATATGTCTGACCAGACTCGTGTATAGTTTTTTTATGGTTGGTCCATCCAGGTATGTAAACGATCTTCTTATAAGGCCTAGCATTTTGTTTGCAGCCATCTCTACTTGTTGATCAAACTTTAGATCACGGTCTATCTGCACCGCCAAGTCTCTCTCATTTATGGTCTCATCCATGGTAGTTCTTTTCCGCCACTGGAAAGTAAGATGTACACTAGTTATTGTTATATTGCATTTTTTATATGTGCACCTTTATTAAAATCTCTCACAATGGCTAGCTAAAGAACCCGAACTAAATTAAATCGTCAGTTCGTTAGTTCAAACAGCATTCGAAAGGCGTTTACGGTTCAAGTTGTAAACTTTTTTCAGAAAGTACTATAGAATACTTTCGCTGGTAAGTGTCGGTCACTAAAGGTGTCGCTGTGTTCTGCCGCGTTGTGACGTCGAATCCGCGGGAACCGTCAGTTGACTATCGCGGGAATCTGACTGGTGCTTCGACGAAGTTCTTTTGTATACCTGTCCACGTTTCGATCAAATAACCTACTCCAAGATGCATGTTATCAAAAGAGGTAAGTTGATTTCGATTGACTGCTATTTGTTATCGGTAGTTACTTCAGTGGTGTCTTCTAGATTAGCTCAATATCCGAACCTCAGAAATTATTCTACGCTTCCGCCGGCGTTGATTTTCCCGGGCTAAAGTAAGGATAGGTCTAAGGCTAAGCCTAATTATGCATAACTCTAGGCCTTGTATTGTGCTAGGCTAAGCACTGATGCAACACCTAGTCCAAGGGTTTAAATATCTTAATATTAAGAATTATTAAACGTACAAAGATTTCAATCGAATACTTGGGGCTGGGGCTGGGCTGAGTTTACAGATAGAGAATCTACAGTACAGACACTTGATTAATTCTTCAACAAAACAATTAATATGATAGAATCAGAATAATTTATTTGACCATACGATCATATTAAATACAGCAAATATAAATGAATGTATGGTCAGGGAAACTCTTATTAAGGCATGATGTATGCCGGTAACGTCGTAAGAGTTGGTTATAGTGGATAATTTGAATACACATTTATAGTAGCACAATGATTATTGTAATAACATTATATAATTAGTAATTCATGAGCAGTAATTAACATTATTTAATACTAACTAACTACTAACACTAATTAACAAACATTAAACAAGCAAAATGTACACTAGAATGTAAATTACACTAATGTTAAAATAAAGCTGACTGATACTTATTTAATATTCACACATCAAACTACTTATTCTATATAACTAGCTAACACTAACTAATACCAGTAAATATTAATTAATGGTCCATACCATATACATAATACTTAGCCCAAGACATCTTTCAAATACTAACTGTTTATTTTATCAATATATCTTCATTAGATCCAAAGATATTGCAGTTTTAATACAATAAAAATTCTGAAATTTTATGGATCTTGTATTCAGGCAAGACTCAATTTTTTTCTTTCAATAAATGTATGATTAAAATAGCATAACTTAAAATTTTATCTGTACATATATTTTAAGATATTTTACTAGGGTCATAAATACACATAGTCCAGTGATGTGTAATTTTTAGTAACTCAGTTAATACAATTAATAAGTTGATGTTGGCTAATTAGTGTGTGAACTCAACAGACCGACACATTTTGATAAAAGGCCACTTCCATCATTGTGAAGATATTTGTATAATTTGTTCAGGGTTTCAAAACACATTAAGGTCAGACACTAGTTTTTTCAAATATTTTAATTATGCAAAATTGTTTTATCATACATGAAGAACATCAAATCACAAGTTTAAATTTTTTTTTACAACAAACAAAGATGGCTGCCATATATGACAAACAACATAATTTGGAAACGTTATAAGTCCTCCAATAATTCAGATACCATTGTAATTATTTCAGTTTCTTACTTACAACACCTCATATTATGCAACTACGAAGAGATATTTTATTTATTGTCATTACTTAATTTTTAAAAAAACTTCCGTTACAACTACTAACATCACACTAAAATTACACATTAAAAAAATACAATGTATTCTATTATAACATGTTTGCCTTGTGTTTATTATTATTATTATTATAACATGTTTGCCTTGTGTTTATTATGCACCAGCTGTTCACACGGTGAAAATAGGCATGTTTGACGTTTGGTTCAAGTAGTCCACCAGGGAAGATTACACTTGTAAATACTGTATGCTACATTATATGTATATAATACATAGTCTCTATGTGCTTGATAACACCACTGATGCATTCTAGAACATATGCTAGTAGTGTGAATATGTTTAAAAATAGAATTGACAGATATTTGGTAAGGGCGGGCTACACAAAGATGAGAAAATTGTTAAGCCGATAAGCCAATGGCTTCCTTGTCCTCTTGCCATCTGGAACTTGTTGTTTGGGATGGCAGTCTTGTTAAATATATACAGTGTACTGTACAACATGTATGACTTGTGTTCACATTGAACCAGCAGTTCAGACGGCGACGCAAATTTGACATTCAGTTTATCGGAATAACATTGAAATTATAACTGACTAACTAACTAACACTGGTTATCACAATCACAGCTCGAGCAAAGCCTCTAGCTATGTATTAAGGGCATTGGGGACACGTGACCTTCTCCAGCAGCGTGTTGACACAGTGTATATCAGCTATATACCAGTGTGCACACGATTCAGACGAAACTGAAAAAAAAATAGTATTCAATAAGAATTAAAATGTATATGTTGTTATAAAAATGGGGCTACACACCAATTTTATATAAGCATAAGCATATTTATTGAATAATGCTACTAGAAAATGTACGTTATAATTTTTGTAATAGTGCAACACACAACTGTTTCCAATGCTTCACTGACACTGATTAATCGGGTGTATTTTTCTGTGTGTCCATATGCACATGGTTAACCAATCATGTCCTTTGCCTTGTCTGAATAAATTTAAGTTGAGTAACAGTAACTTATAATGTAGCAAAATATTATTCATACATGACTGATGAGATAACAAAAACATACATGGTCAAAGCATACAGTATTTCTAACATTAACCCATTAGACCCTACAACCGCAGCGGCTGGCCGCTCTGTGCAGTCCTGGAACGGCCGCAGCTGGCTGCATACATGACCCTCTATTATAAAAATCCTGGCGAATAACTACTAAACTAAACGCTACCAAATTTTGCCACACCCTAGCCAGGGCTTCACGTTTGAGGCGAGCGATCGCTCTCGCTCCCTATCGCTCGTGCGAATCAATAATCTAGGGAGCGATTTATCGCTCGCATCAATTGTTAAAATCGCTCGCTGCTTGCAAGTGTTCGCATTGACAAGTACTTACTTGAATATTAGGAAAGTATCTCCTCTTTATAATGCAGTGTTCAGGCTCCATTATTCGGAGTTCACGTATCATCCATCACTGCGATGGCGATCGCAGCCCGCTGCACCAAGATTGCAAGAACGCCATGAGTGGACTAACGTCGATTTGTAGTATGTGTAATTGTCACGTACTGTTGTATGTCGAACTGAATAAAATACATGTATACATGTACAGTTATGGAATAGTTAAGGCATCAACAATATTTCGCTACGATCCGATTGACCAACCACGCTGTAATGGGAATGAAAAATAATAACCTGGATCTGAACTACCAAAAATGTTGACACGGAGTGTAAAAGTTGATTAGACATTGAAAACGATAATTTTAGTAATTGTTCAACTTCGTCTTTCAGCCACTCTGAACACATAAATTCACGACGCACATCTCCGGTACCATTTAACATTGATTCACTGTTTCATGTGCGGATGACAAATTCATATTTTTTGCGCACTGAGTTTGAGTTGTGCGTTTAGCATTGTGATGCAATGGAAGCATGCCATTTCACCTCAGTTTATATTGGTATTGCCTACTAAGCTGCATTTATGAGTTACGACTATACATCTAATGGCGTATTTGTGAATTTCAATTGCAATTTTCAAACCGCCTAAACGAAGTCGCACACGAAACCAGTACCATGTCGTCGCCACGGCACGGGCACAGTACACTGCCACGGCACTGGCTTTGCCCAGGCTACGGCCTACGGTAATCGGTGACATGTTGCTATTCAAAACCGTTTCACCAACTGCAATCAGAATGTATGGGGTTTACTAAAGTAAACATTTATTTCTTTCTACAAAAGTCAGCGCCAACAATCACCAATTAAATCCGAATGGGAACGGTGGCACCACCACACAGTAAAAAAAAAAACTGACAAATCGCTCGCCTAAATTAATTTGGCATATTTAGGCGAGCGATTTATCGCTCGCCTGTTGTTCTCATATATGAAGCCCTGCCTAGCGGATACATTTTGCAACAACAACAGCTCGTTACATGCATGTGTTGCCCTTTCGGAAATCTTGATTTTCATCAGTTTCGAAAAATTTTATTTCTATATTTGTCATGATAAAATATGGTGTAACCTGAAAAATAACCGTCAGAATTTGTTAATGTTTTCAGTGGTGCTAAGCTCCATATAGCTACATTTTCTTCGCTGAGTTGCATTGTCAAATGTCAGTCGCAACTTTCAAAGTTTTAACAAATGTACTATTTTGTCTTTGCAAATTGTGATCAAATGTCAACATTTTATTAATATATCCTATTTCTATGTATACATGCATGTAGAGAAATTACTAATCTTCAAAATAAACACAACTTGTAATTGTCAATATTGAATAGTTTTTTTCTACAGATTTTTTAACACAAGGATGTAAAATCGCTCGAAATTTGCCAGAAATCCTGGGAACATGCTGGCATGTTTTAATAAAAATCCTGAGGCCTAATGGGTTAAAGTAACCAATAATAACCAAGTAATTTATTTTACTAAAGTCAGTAAATGCACTTATCATTTGTTTAATAAATCACTAAATGCACCTAACATTTCCACAATCCGTTGTATGGGAAACATGCACAAAGTCGCCCTCTTCTTGGGCTCTTTCAACATCAGTAGTTTTCATAATTTGTAACTTTTTACTACTTCGTGCGATTGAGATATCAGCGAATATTGTCAGTTGCTCTGCCGATATTCTCGAAGCCAAACACCAGTTGTTATGTGCCATTTGCAGGTGTTTCGCTTTCTTACGTGTTCCTTTACGTAACCTGTGCTTTGTATGAAATTTCATACGCTTGGGAATTTGCAAAGTCATTTTATCTCCGACACTCGCCACCGTAACTACAATTTTGACAGTGCGCGCGTCTTCGTATTTGTTTACATTCGGAAGTAGCAACATGTTGCATTGTGGGTATAGTAATTCTCCAGCGCGCCCCTAATAAGGCAACGTCCGGCTGCGGAGTGCAACAGAGCTTCCCGATGATGACGTACACCGGTCCTCCGTTGTCAGGGTGTGAAGTTCCATTATTTTCAAATGTTCTGTCGTCGTTTGCAAGTGGGATTTTAAATTATGACAGGTACATTTTATACATGAATAAACGTTGCTTAGACACATGTTATTGTAATAAAAGTGAACTTTGGTCATAGTAAACATACGAAACATCCAGAATATGATGGTATCTCATTTTTATTTATTTTATGAAAAATCATGCTTTTGATACCCATGTCTCACCTTAAATAATTAAAAGTAAGTGTTTTAATAAAAAACTTTTCTAAGAATCTAATTGCACTCAATCAATGAAATAATTGTTAACTAGTTATTTAGAATATATCTCTTTCACAGAGTTTTTTCTTTGATTTTTTCACTCATTGAAAAATTACGTAATAATTTCATTATTCTAGTAACTTAGCACAGTGAGACCCAGCCAGTTTAATCAGTATCAATCAAGCAAATGTTTTATTTCAGACAAGAGTACATGCAATATATCCATATAAAAGTACATAAAATATATATACAAATGTTGCGTTACTAATAATCATTAATAAAATGTGTTTTGCAAAACAAATATCAAACAGATTGTATTGGCTTTGTAAGGAATTCAAAGTCATGATTTTGGTTTTGGTAAAAAAAATTCTCACTGTCCAACTCTAAGAATCAAGATCGGATGAAATTTCACAAATTTGGGATGCTCAAAATCAATGTTGTGCATTTGCATAGCTGAAAAATATTTCGTGCACAGACTAAAACCTCTATAAGACATCTCGAACATAAAAGATGTAATCTTATATAGCCTTATCTGCTAAACTTCCAATAGAAATACACCTATGTCATCTAATTGATGTATTTCACTACATGTACAGATGTACAGCACATAGAATGTACAGATGTACTACATGTACAGATGTACAGCACATAGAATGTACTTAATTTTAGTGCACTTTTAATCAAAAACAGACAACCATGAAAAGGAACTTACTGTTATCCAATTTGCCGCTGTAAGTCACGGAAAAGAAGAGAAACAGCCAACAATACAGGATGTGAAACAAAAGGAGACCCATGGTGCCGGGAATCGGCACGGCACTAATCTGCGCACGAGCCACTCAACGGATTTTTTGCCTACTACAGATGGACGTTCTAGTGTTATGATTGGGGGGGGTGGTATTGGAACGATGGGGGGGCTAGAGGGTCGGTTTCTATGTGAGTGTGGCTCAATATTATTTACACCCCTGCCTCCATATAATATTCACAGCCAGGCTATGCCTTTGGGTATATTTATACAAAATTGGTGAGAAAAAAATTTGTTGTATTTTCAATTACTTTTTTTATTACATCATGAATGTTACTTTTTTGCTACATGTAATCAATAAAATATAATGTGTTGCATATATATCATATATATCATGTTTCTTTCCCATTGTGTGGCATAATAATTTATACAGAAATAAAAAACTGCTCTAAAATGGATGCTATTTTTGGCGTTGAGTATGTCTGTCCATGGTTGCGCTGTTCACAAAACTTCACGTGCTTTTATTTCAACTTGGTATTTTGGGGATGTAACTGAAAAAAATTAATGTAATATTGACCCCCAAGTCTGCTTACAGCCATTAAAATCAACTTCCCCCAATTTGTGCAGCAGCTTAATTTCCAGCGCCTTCATGTGAGGTAGATGTGTAAAACTGGAGGTGATCTTATCAACATGATTTAATCTAAGATGAAGCAAGACACCTACACTTGGCTATAATTATTAATTTATGATAGGCCTATCTACAATTTGGCATTATACGGGTTCGAAGTTTGAGGAAAAAAGAGCTGTCTGTGTGAAGGCTAAAAGCATTAAAATAACAAAACTAAAATAAACTTCAGTGGAAAGAATTGAAGCAAAGCATTACAAGTGAGTTGTTCAGTAACGTTTGCTCTGCTTCAATTCAGATGGCCGACAGGAGCGAATCATGTTTGACAAGATTACTTCAAGAGTGTCAAAACTCTGCTACGGCCTCAACATGGACTTTGTTGACCCGGTAAGTGTCACCAATGCTGTGTGACATTCTTTGTAGTGTTGCGAATCAGTTTGATTTTCATAATCAATCATCAGTTTGTGGATGGCCATTATGGAAAATAGTTTGTCAGCATCATCAACAGCGCCTGACTTTTGACGCCGTAATGAAATGGAGAAGCTGCAGAATAGCCAATCACAGAAGACTTCTCTCTTCCACTGCCGAAACAAATCATGGAACGGGTACAAAATTCAGCATGAAATTTACATAATTGGAAATGATCATCGATCACACATGGTTGTGATTGATTAATTGATGGTATGCATGAACCAACCAGTCATCAATAAAATTTATTAATTGGAACAATGCTTATTGTAAAAAAAAATTGTTTTTTAATAGCAAGACTATGTTTTCCCCTGGATAAAATGACATATGAGGTGGAGTAGATGAGGCGAGATGAGTAGTGGTTAGGAGGGTCTAGGGGTAAGCCACCCAGATTAAAAAATAATAATAATAGGGACTTATAGATTCTTTGATATTGATTGGTTGATGTTTTCCAGACGGCAATAACCCTGAAAGTGATTAGTGGGCTGTACCCAGGGGTCAGCACTGTGGAACTGGACAACCTGGCAGCAGAGACAGCCGCTACGATGACCACTAAACACCCAGACTATGCCATCCTGGCCGCTCGGATTGCTGTCTCGAATCTACACAAGGAAACAAAGAAAGTCTTCTCGGGTTAGTCGTACAAATTGTGTTGTTTTGTCAGTACAAAACATTTTCGGTTTTGTTGTTGTTTACAGATAATTATGATATGCATTTTGTTCCCCTTTTCTAAATGTGTAGATTTTCTCATTGCTGTTACAAATGTCTAGAGTAAATATTGCTAATTATTGAATAATAAACAACTAATACAAATATTTGCAACTGACGTTTTGTTGTGTACAAAATTAGTTTGTGTTACAACATAATGCAACCATGGATGTTATTTTTTTTTATCTGCTTGTATATAGCTTACTTTGCAGACACATCTAAATAGACTACTGGTCAATTTTTTGTATTTTCATTCCCAACACAAAATGATACTGCCATCTTTTACTGAAAAAGAAATACATCTCGTGGTTGTTTCACAAGTTTTCTGTCCTTCACAGATGTCATGACAGATTTGCACACCTACATTAATCCCCGCAACAACAAGCCATCGCCCATGCTCTCTGACGAGGTTTATCAGATAATAATTGACAATGCTGACAAACTCAACTCCTCCATCATCTATGACCGTGACTACAGTTACAACTACTTCGGCTTCAAGGTTGGTGTAGGAAATATTCTAGATGGTGTGTGACGGAAACAGAAATCCACGTTTCATTAAAGATGTGGCTTGTCTATTGATGGTAGAATAGGATGGATTCAGTTTTCTTTTATCACATCCAATGCGTCATGCCAATGTTTTGGCTACTGCTTTAATGGCATTAGACATAGCAACGCCATCTGGTGGTAAACTGTAGAAGTTGTCATTCGGGCCCGAGAAAAGCAACAAAGCTGGTTGCAGAAAATACGATAACTACATGTACAGCACCATAGAATGTACAGATGTACAGCACCATAGAATGTACAGATGTACTACATGTACAGCACCATAGAATGTACAGATGTACTACATGTACAGCACCATAGAATGTACAGATGTACTACATGTACAGCACCATAGAATGTACAGATGTACTACATGTATAGATGTACAGCACCATAGAATGTACAGATGTACTACATGTACATATGTACAGCACCATAGAATGTACAGATGTACTACATGTACAGATGTACAGCACCATAGAATGTACAGATGTACTACATGTACAGATGTACAGCACCATAGAATGTACAGATGTAATACATGTACAGATGTACAGCACTATAGAATGTACAGATGTACTACATGTACAGATGTACAGCACCATAGAATGTACAGCACCATAGAATGTACTACATGTACAGATGTACAGCACATAGAATGTACAGATGTACTACATGTACAGATGTACAGCACCATAGAATGTACAGATGTAGAACACATAGAATGTACAGCACCATAGAATGTACAGATGTACTACATGTACAGATGTACAGCACCATAGAATGTACAGATGTACTACATGTACAGCAACATAGAATATTATTGTATAAATATGGTGCTATATAAATCAGTAAACATTTACATTTAACTGATCTACAAATTTGGTTGTTTAAAAAATGCTGGAACTTGTCAGTTGGTGTGTGTTTGTTTGACATTGTTATCAATTGAAGTTTAGTGCTAGTACACCTGGTTAAAGAAATATCCTCTATATGCTTACATCCACACAGACATTGGAGCGGTCGTACCTGCTAAAGATCAATGGCAGTCCGGCAGAGCGACCTCAACACATGCTCATGAGGGTGGCCGTAGGCATCCACAAGACTGACATTGATGCTGCCATCGAGGTACGTTGTCCTCTCATTTGATGTGATATACCACACTAGCCCCCGGACAGAATAACTTGGTAGTTCATATGCGACTACAATTTAATGAGACACAACATTATCACCGAGATATCCACATTCACAACTGTACATAATAACTACAAGGGATAATTTGATTGCTTGTAGAAGGTGGAATAGTGGGACAAATAAAAGAAAATTCAGCTGACGACCCGACCATCAGGTCGTAGATGAAACCCAGAAAATTAGGCAGAATGGCGTAACATAGTAATACACACAGACTGATGCACACTAGCTGCATTATAGTAAGATTTCAAAGCCACTACTGTTGCAGGTGGGTAAAGGAGCTAATCATGAAAAAAGGTGATATCTGATGACACAAGTGTTTTTATTTGGTCGAAGAGGACTTGAAAGTATTAATAATTGCTTTATATTTTTCATTGCTGTGAATACGAAAAATGTATGTCTGTTTCAGACATACAACCTGCTCTCGGGGAAGTGGTTCACCCACGCATCACCTACTCTCTTCAACGCAGGAACCAACAGGCCTCAGTTATCGAGGTAATTCAAGCAGCTTTTGACACCATCAATTTGAATATTCTGTCCATTATTTTGTGACTACATTTGCATTTTCTAGCAGGATGCGAATGCAACATATTTTTTAATATGTGTGAATGTGCAGTATATCAACATCTCAGCAATGTTGCGCATTTCATCAGGCAAATGCTTTACATGTGAAGGCACCCAATGCTAAATTGCCCAGTGGGGCAAATGGTGCCCAGCCAGCGTGCCTGACTGTAACTTTCTGCTGACCGTGTGCAGCCACTGAAGTGTTTGACATTCCTCATTAACACGTGCCTTACTTTCATCCTTTTCTATGGTCCTAGTTGTTTTTTGCTGACTATGATGGACGACAGTATAGAGGGCATCTACGACACGTTGAAACAGTGCGCCCTGATCTCTAAGAATGCGGGGGGCATTGGCCTCAATGTGCACTGCATCCGCTCTACCGGCAGCTACATCGCAGGGGTAAGTACCACAGACGTTAGGATAACTTGTATGTGAACTGAAAATCTGTAAAATTAATCAAATTGTTTTATTTCATATTTTGCTACCTAAAATATAAATCTTGAAAATGTGGTTGTTTGCTAGGAAGAACCCAATGTATTCGTCCCCTTTCCTTGGCTACTAGTTCACAGAACATTCACTAGGTGTCACTGGATTAGACAGAAATGTCATGGACAACAGAACATTGGAAAAAACCGGGGGGACTGGTATTTACTGGGAAAAACTCCATTAACTGAGATCTCTATTGGCTAATCCAAGTAATTTTATCCATCGTAAGCAAACAGTTGTACTAGTTTCCATTACAGGCCATAATCCTTCTATTAGTCCATGTAAATGAAAGGGTCTTTCTTCAGTTAGTCATCAAATGCCTCTTTTGCTCTCACAAGTAACTGCCAAAAACTGCTAGAACTCTTTACCAGGATTTAACAAGATTGCCATCCAAGGTAAAGGCCAAATGGCAATTGGACAAGGAAGCCATTGACTTATCCAACGTGTTTTATCTTCTATTGGAGTGACCCAAATCAGACCGCCTGCATAAGTATTGTCCAGTACAAAGGAGATGTTGTTGTTAAAGCAACCGCAGTAGATGAATGTGCATTTTGAACAAGGCTTTTTTGTACAATGGAACACAGTCTAAGCCTTCAAATCGCAGGTGAATGAGAAATAATCAATTCAAAACACACCTGACTCTTGCAAATATTTCAGTTGTGCCAAAATCTTGTGAGACCTAATCAATATATCCGTTTGCATGACAAGCTCTTTTTGATCATGCGCAGCAAACGAGTGGATTGTCCAGTACAAAGGAGATTTGAACCCTGGGCAGTACGGTAATCGGGCATAAATAAAATGTTGAATAACCAACTCAACCCACAAGTAACAGTGCTGAAAAAACTAGAAAAGTTTCTATTTTTAGTGGGTAATCTTGATTTGGCAGACATAGATGCAATTTCTTGATAAGGCTTTGTGGTGTTTCTCAGAACAAGGCGATTGCGATAAAAAAATTATGTCAAACTAGTACTGCCTGACCTCGCAAGCAATTACGCCTTACATCTGTGTACAATTATTTCATGTGTCACCATAACACTCTGTAGATAAATAGGGAGTAGGTTTACTCTGTTTTATTATTTGTCACCCATACCCAGCATGTACTAGCTAACCCTGAGCAGAGTACACCTTTAATATAACAGAAATCTATAAGGTCGCAAACGAACCCATACATGATTGTCTACATCCACTCGTTTGCTGCGCATGATCAAAAAGAGCTTGTCATGCAAACGGATATATTGATTAGATCTCACAAGATTTTGGCACAACTGAAATATTTGCAAGAGTCAGGTGTGTTTTGAATTGATTATTTCTCATTCAACTGCGATTTGAAGGCTTAGACTGTGTTCCATTGTACAAAAAAGCCTTGTTCAAAATGCACATTCATCTACTGCGGTTGCTTTAACAACAACAACAACAACAACAGCTGTTGCAGATTCACCCTCGTTCATGGTTAATGCTTAGCCAGTTTCTTTCTCTTAAGCACAATGCACATGACGCAGCAACAACACAACTCACCTATTTTGGTGCAATGCAGCAACAACACAACTCACCTATTTTGGTGTAACGCAGCAACAACACAACTCACCTATTTTGGTGTAATGCATTCGTGTCCGATAAATTACAAAATATTTTCACAGGTGGGTCGTGAGTGTTGTGGGTGCGGCCCGCGTGATACATTCAGGGCCACACATGCGGCCCACGCTAGTAAATGGGTTGAGAAGAGATGGTCTAGTGTATGTCTGAGAAGTTGTGTTCTTCCACAGACAAACGGCACATCGAATGGACTCCTGCCGATGCTACGAGTGTACAACAACACCGCCCGCTACGTAGACCAGGGGGGCAACAAGGTGTGTTGTCATGGTTACGTACCCAACTCCACTTGCTTACTCGAATAAACATTTATATTAGTCTGGGGTTCATGTAGACCCTCAAAATGACAGGTTTGTTTATGTAGGTTGGGCAATACTGATTCGGGGATAAACATACAAGAAGAAATGAGACGGCAGATTAATCAAATTAAGTATGACATATTTTTTTTTTTTAGTGGACTAAAGGTGTAGCCTGCAGTAGACACCTTCAGGACTATATGGTACTTCACTTTATATCATAAATTGAAGTAGTCATCATGTATTACAATCCTCAACAATTATGTATGTAGGTATACAGACAGAATAAACATATTGTTTGATATTTCCCTCTGGTTTTGTTATATCACAATCGTTGGCATAATATATTTATATTTTGTTGAACATTAATTTTGTTTCATAATTATTTGTTTTTATGAATTATGTGTATAGGTATAAAGACAGAATAAACAGTTTGTTTCATATTTCCCTCTCTGGTTTTGTTGTATCACAATCATTTGCATAATAATAATAACAATGATATTTTGTTGAACATTAATTTTGTTTAATAATTATTTATTTCTTGCAATCATGCGATTGAATACAGGTGCAGGTACATTGTAATGACCTGACAAAACATGCTATCTGCCAAAATCTTGTAAATTGAGACTTTTGTACTGCCATCTTGACCTAGTTGATAGTGGTGTAGGTAAAGGTATTTTGCAACAATATGTGTTATAAACCTTGGTATTGACTGATGAAATAACGGTTTCTCTTTCAATCGCCCAATTACACAGAATAGAATTTATCTCAAAATACACAAATTAGAAATAAAGTTTTTTTCTGTGTGAATTTGTCTTGCTATCAAATAAAAATTCTTCTTTTCTGATCATGCGTCATGTGCTTAGGCTATCTTTAAGTTCCCTTGTTCAGCGCCCTGGTGCATTTGCGATTTACCTGGAGCCGTGGCACGCGGACGTCTTCGAGTTTCTTGACTGCAAAAAGAACACGGGCAAGGAGGAGAACAGGGCGCGTGACCTCTTCTACGCCCTCTGGATCCCCGACCTCTTCATGAAGAGAGTTGAGGCGAATGGTGACTGGACCCTCATGTGTCCTCACGAGTGCCCGGGACTGGCCGATGTCTGGGGTGATGAGTTTGAACAACTCTATGAAAAGTATGTGAATTATAGTAATGCTGCAACAACATGGTTTATGCCAATTTACAATAGTTTATGCCTCAGATTTAACGAAACCAACGTGCTCTTGTCTCCCTATCACGGTGGGACGTACTCAGGACACAAGGATGTACAATTTTACTAATTTTCTCCAAATTTACTGATGATGAAAGTGATCTGGCAAACCTACTTTGATGCATCAGTTTATATCACATCTGTACGCACACACGTGCCACCCATGGTTCAGTTTAGGAGGTGGTTAGAAAAATCAACCATTGTCATAACTGGTGAAGATACGATCAAAAGCAAGTTATCGTATCTGTGAACAATTTTGAAAACAAGCTGCATAGTGTATCAAGAGAAGTGTTATAAGGCAGTGAGTTTGATGTCTCTCGATGAAGGATTGTGTATAGATTTTCACATCTGGTGGGGGTTGTCAGAATTGTTTTACGTTACACTTTTAGGCCATAGCCAGGTTTTACTTTTGCCATCATAGGATTGCATAGATGTGCCTGCTTGGCGTAGAGAGAACGAGTTCGCTGTTGTTTTATTTACATTCACTGCTCACTCCTGCAAGATAACCCAGGCAGCTTCGATCATCTAATTCAAATCTACTTTCATTCCCAGTGTTAAGGCAAACGTCAGAACTTGAGCTTTCTCAGCTGCTGCACCGACTCAGTGGAACTCACTCCCTGTTAAGTCAAAAGGAAATATAATATTTTGCAATTTTTCTGAAGACCTATCTTTTTAAACTTGATCATCCTCCATACCTCCGTAGTGAATTCATCCATCTGTTGGCAGCTTAAAATTAAATGAATTAATAGATGTTGTGATTTACTGGATTGTTGCATTAAACAGGTTGTTTTACCTCTCAGGACACTTGGTATTCTCTGATACTTTGACGGCGTCTGTAGGTATGAGAAGGAGAAGAAGGGGATGAAGACAGTGAAGGCCCAGCAACTGTGGTACGCCATCATTGAGTCCCAGACAGAGACTGGCACGCCCTACATGCTCTACAAGGACGCGTGTAACCGCAAGAGCAATCACCAGAACCTGGGCACCATCAAGTGCAGCAATCTGTGCACGGAGGTCGTCCAGTACAGCAGTCCAGACGAGGTCAAGTCTTATGGTTTATTCTATTTGGACATGCCATGTCTGTGCCGGAGAGGTCTCCACCGCTCTCTCCGCACCAAATAGAATGTCCATTTTTTCCTGCTGAGAGACCAGAGAGAACAAATTAAATAGTTCCTTTGTTCATTTAGATTAAAAAAATGGATATTTTGTGCAAATTGTAAAGAGTAGTTACTAATTTAATTTAAAAGATGGGTAGTCAAAAAGCAACTTTATAAGTATGTTTTCTCATGATGTTTTTTCATGATACTAGTTTGGTAGAAAGTGGTACTGCTGAAGAAGTACAAGACTTCATCTACCTTGGGAGCAACATCAGTACAAATGGTGGAGCTGACAAAGATGTGGAGCTACGCATCAATAAAGCTCGCCATGCCTTCAGAACCCTACGCCCTGTATGGCTCTCTTCCCAACTATCCATAAACACTAAGATCCGCATTTTCAACACCAACATTAAACCAGTTCTTCTCTATGGCTGTGAAACGTGGAAAACTACTCAGTCTCTCAACAACAAACTCCAAGTCTTCATCAACAGTCGCCTCCGATACATCCTCAAGGTATGGTGGCCTAACAAAATATCAAATAAAGAGCTCTGGAAGAAAACCAAACAGGAAGAAATAAGCATTACAATCAAGAGGAGAAAATGGAGCTGGATTGGCCACACACTCAGAAAAGATCCAACAAATACAACCAAACAAGCACTGGACTATGGGAAAGAGAAGACAAGGAAGGCCAAAAATCAACTGGAGACGCTCCACACTGCAAGATCTTGATAAAGTGGGGGTCACCTGGCAAGAGGCCAAAGCTCTAGCCCAGAAGAGAGTGAGGTGGAGAAACATGGTTGACGCCCTATGCTCCTGAAGGGGCCAAAAGGATTAAGTAAGTAAGTAAGTTTGTTTGCATTTGAGACAAACTGTCAGTGGTTTCTAGTGATTTGTAAGCCAATTTGTTGCTGCTGTTTTACTGATAATTTTTATTTAGTTGCTTGCAACCAAGAATGCAGACTGTTAAGTGTAACATTTATATTTTTTTTTATCCTTTTTATATATTTCTATGACATAGGAGAAATAAAAAATATCCTCAGTTTGTTTTATTTAACCCTTTCAGTACGACAGGCCGGTATACCAGCCTCGCAGTGTGTGACGCTACAGTACGACGGGCCGGTATGCCGGCATTGGCTACGTTCACCATTTAAATCGCTTTTACTCATAATTATCCACTAAGTGGAGCCACTTGTTATATACGGTTGTCATGGCGAATGAATTAGCTATTCGGTAGCGGCAATCGTTTATTATCGCTCAATATCATTTTACGGAGATTTACGCGTTTTTTAATGATGGATTATCAAAATCTGCTTTGGCCGCAATGGCGGACGGCATTACTTCAACTGACGATTTACCGTGGTATGTTTTGGACGGATTATTTGATAGTTTTAGCGACAAATCTTTGTCGGATGTTGACGATCGAAACAGCAATGATGTTGGCGAACTTAACGACCGAGCCGGAGGCAAAATGGATACTGACAGCGGGAGTATTTTCGATTGCTACTCAGACATCAGTGATGATGAATGTGACGGCGTAAACGCTGAGGATGAGCTGCGCACTGTACTGTCAATGTTGGATGATGTGTAGTTTAATTTTTGTTATAAGAAAAAGGTGTCTGTGAATCCGTCAACATGAAAAGTTTGATTGGAATCAGTCCAGTAGCGATGAATGTGTTAGCAAATATACACTTTCTCATACTCCACAAAATGTACTTTATATTGTATTTTATGTCATAGTACATTCCTGTAGCATGATCAACATGAGTAGTTTACATTAAATATGTACATTGGCATACAACTGCGTTCAGCAACTACTAAAATGTTGAAATCGTGGCTGCCATCTTGGATTGCTGGTTACCATGACGACGAAATATAAAAGATATGGCCCGTTTTACTCGCTGATTATCGTACTTTCAGAATATGTATCATATTCCTATTCATAAAATGTATTTTTGTTGCTGAAATCTTGAATTGAAGTGATGCAGTCAATTTTCTTGCATTTTCACTGGGAATGCAGTATTTAGTGGTCACAGCAGATCAGGGCTGTAATACTGAAATGGTTAAACCTCATTTATATACGTTATTTGGTCTGAGGGAACAAAGAGTTGAATTTAAAAGTTAACCGATTTTATTACTGTTTAGTACAGCTTAATATATGTTAATTTGTCTTTCTCCCACTAGGTGGCAGTTTGCAACCTTGCATCGCTCGCACTCAATCGCTACGTGACGGCGGACAGGACGTTTGATTTCAAGAAACTTGAGGAAGTGACCGGAGTGGTAGTTCGCAATCTGAACCGCGTCATCGATGTAAATTTTTACCCAGTCCCTGAGGTGAGCCGAGATGTCTCCCTCTACCAAGCACATTTACAACTCTGTGAACTCATAAATGTTAAATCAGTTCATGTGTAGACTAAGTACAGGAACTGCCGTCCACTGCCGTCCACTGCCTTTTCCTTCCTGTCTTCCTTTAATTGCCAATTAACAAAACCTTTGTCATATCGGGGGTCATCACAAAATATTGATGGTTGATACTAAGGCAGTTGGTGTCACTAGTGGGAGGGGTTTAGCAGCTGTTTAACAGAACTACAGTTATTGTATTATGTAAATTTTTTCACCAGGTAAGAGTTATACGTCCCGCCTCAATTTGATTTTGTGCTCGTGGATTTTCTGACTCATTTTGCACAAAAATCCAACCTACACAATCATCACACAAACTATTAAATTGTCGTTGACTTTTTCTGGTAATAAAATCAGCAGAACAATTGCAAAATTGTTCAACCTTTGTACTGTGATATACACTTTCTCAAATTACCTGATCTGACTATAAAAGTCAATTCGTTCAATGATTTGAACAAAAGTATGTGCTCCATTGTTTAACCGACTGAGCAGATTACTTTCACTGTACGCACGTTACAGATTACTTTCACTGTACGCACGTTACAGATTACTTTCACTGTACGCACGTTACAGATTACTTTCACTGTACGCACGTTACAGATTACTTTCACTGTACGCACGTTACAGATTACTTTCACTGTACGCACGTTACAGATTACTTTCACTGTACGCACGTTACAGATTACTTTCACTGTACGCACGTTACAGATTACTTTCACTGTACGCACGTTACAGATTACTTTCACTGTACGCACGTTACAGATTACTTTCACTGTACGCACGTTACAGATTACTTTCACTGTACGCACGTTACAGATTACTTTCACTGTACGCACGTTACAGATTACTTTCACTGTACGCACGTTACAGATTACTTTCACTGTACGCACGTTACAGATTACTTTCACTGTACGCACGTTACAGATTACTTTCACTGTACGCACGTTACAGATTACTTTCACTGTACGCACGTTACAGATTACTTTCACTGTACGCACGTTACAGATTACTTTCACTGTACGCACGTTACAGATTACTTTCACTGTACGCACGTTACAGATTACTTTCACTGTACGCACGTTACAGATTACTTTCACTGTACGCACGTTACAGATTACTTTCACTGTACGCACGTTACAGATTACTTTCACTGTACGCACGTTACAGATTACTTTCACTGTACGCACGTTACAGATTACTTTCACTGTACGCACGTTACAGATTTCTTTCACTGTACGCACGTTACAGATTACTTTCACTGTACGCACGTTACAGATTACTTTCACTGTACGCACGTTACAGATTACTTTCACTGTACGCACGTTACAGATTACTTTCACTGTACGCACGTTACAGATTACTTTCACTGTACGCACGTTACAGATTACTTTCACTGTACGCACGTTACAGATTACTTTCACTGTACGCACGTTACAGATTACTTTCACTGTACGCACGTTACAGATTACTTTCACTGTACGCACGTTACAGATTACTTTCACTGTACGCACGTTACAGATTACTTTCACTGTACGCACGTTACAGATTACTTTCACTGTACGCACGTTACAGATTACTTTCACTGTACGCACGTTACAGATTACTTTCACTGTACGCACGTTACAGATTACTTTCACTGTACGCACGTTACAGATTACTTTCACTGAACCTCATCAGTTTTAAAAATGACTGCTATCTTGTTATCAGGCGAAGACGTCGAACACTCGCCACCGTCCAATTGGAATCGGGGTCCAGGGCCTTGCCGATGCCTTCATCCTCATGAGGTATCCCTTCGAGAGTCCCGAGGCGCAGGAGTTGAATCGGCAGATCTTTGAGACAATCTACTACGCGGCGGTGAAGATGAGTTGTCAGCTGGCAAAGGAGGAAGGACCTTACGAGACATACGAGGGCTCACCGGTCAGCAAGGGGGTGAGTAGTGACCGGTCAGCAAGGGGGGTGAGTAGTGACCGGTCAGCAAGGGGGTGAGTAGTGACCGGTCAGCAAGGGGGTGAGTAGTGACTGGTCAGCAAGTTTTATGACTCTGTCAATTGAGAAAACCTGTGTTTTACTATAGCAAAGTCAGCAACATTGTAACAGGTCTGATAATTTTTTTATTGTGAATCTCATGTAGAACTAACTCAATCTTTTTTAACATCTTTACTGCCTAAATGTATTTTAATGAAAAAATTATCAGCCTTTGCGATGCTGAAGGTTACTGTGAATCATTTTTGTTTTAACTTCATTCACAAATCATTTTAAAATATCGTTGAGTTAGAAACCTTTTCAATAGGCCAAATGACGATGTTTCATTGAGATTCAAGAAACACAATTTTGCGCAAAATACTGATGACTGAATGTACATTTCACAAAATATCGCTATATGGTAAGGAAAACAATCTTGTTTAAATAACACCATAGCTGATGTTATACTTAAAAGTTATATTTACCATTTATAAACAACTAAAAATGTAACGTATAAATATGAAGTAATTGCCTTTGGAACTGAAAATTGCTAAATATCAGTGTCGGGTTTATGATGTTTTATTTTCATTCTTGTTCCCTGCAGATCCTGCAGTACGACATGTGGAACGTGACTCCATCAGACAGGCACGACTGGGCCGCTCTCAAGGCTGACATCAAACAGTAAGCATTTGTGAGCTACAAAGTTAAGATAGATCGTGTCTTCATAATACAGTACAACTTCATTAACTTTGGTAACTCAGTACCCATCGTAACTCTGTCAGCTAGGACCCAGCATGCACTGCTTTGTGTTACTTACCCTTTGCACACTAGTTTGTGTATAAGGTCTTGTTTAAACATGCAGCTTAAGTCAAACACACATATAACTCTGAGCGTTTCCACGGTTCCTCCTCCTACAATTTAACCATGTTTCTTTTAACAAGACACAGTATGCAAAAATGTTAAAGCGTTTCTTTGTAAAAAAAAATTTATATTGTGAATAAACTGATTTGATTTGTCAGTAACGTGGGGGTGACTAGATGTAATTTATTAGTTAAGTTTATTTAGTAAATTTGTTATTGATTTGAGTTGAGAGATTAAGGCCATGCACGGCAGGTAAATAGGAAAAACATTTTATTTGTGCAAATCTTGCAATTTTTTCGGCCAAAAGTATATAATGGGTCTTACTGAGTAAAAAAAATATTGAACTTTTGTCAGCCAGACCCCCGTTTCCATGGTAACAAACAAAATGTCTGCCATTTTGAGCAAATATTGGCAAATTTGGAAACACTGCCATTCTTTATTGAACACATATATGATTATAATTCTTGCAAATCCATGTTCAGTACACATTCTACTATACAATTACCAGAGCATTTGTTAAAATGTTGTGTTTTTATTTTTTAAATAATTTTTTTGTGAAGTGTGAAAAAAAAACTTTATTTTTGGCAACAAATACGTGTTTATCTTTCAAACTATTGATGATTTTTAAAATGTCTGGTCATTGTACAGAGTAAAGTATGCTGAATGCAACATTCAAAACCTTATTTGGATAGCATAAATACTCATGGAGATATCCTTTTTTTGAGAAAACGGCCATCAAAGATTTGTTTACCATCAATATTTCTGATACTTTCAAACTATGTGTCACATAGATATTTCCTTTGGCATGCTTATAGAAATTATTATACTGAATATAACAATGTAAACATTATGTTGCTGGCATAAGTACTGCCAGAGATATGCTTCCTGCAAATGTGATATATGAACCAAACAAAATGGCCGCCATTTTGGAATTTTTTTGTGTCATTATTAATATACAACAGAAGTTTCTTATCAGTATTCTTACCAGTATGGTTGATAGGGCAGGAGGCCATCTGGCCTGTATAAGCTCCTTTATTAGCAGTTTTCTACAACTTCTGTTGATTTGAGTACTTGATTTTAGCAAATTTCTTTGGTAGGTATTTGATAGGGTTGTGTATTTACTCAATTAATGACTTGATGCACGACTTGAAGGTGTTGAAGAAGTTGAAGTGTCATGTATCTGATAACATAAATCAGGATTGATTCAACAAATAGAAAGCTGTTTCCAAATGTGTAACTTGTTCTCAGGTCACCAGCGGACAGGCTATAACGCCAACATACATAAAAAAAATATTAACTAAATTTGTTAACTTCAGGAACAACTAAGAAACAACTAGACAGTAACAGAGTCCACAAGACAAACAAAGTTCCACAACATTCAGTCAAATCCACCAGACTTGTATGCTGGCCCTTCTTCCTCCTCGGCGCTTGACCTGTGCCACTGTTCTACTCCCAACTCCGCCGTTGGTCCCATGAACCGTTGCCGGTGTCACTAACTCGTCGTCTGCAGTGGCAACGCACAGCTGCATTTCTGCCGTATCCGGCTGTTTCTCCACTGAAAATGTCCTATTTGCACGTGCATCCCGCAGTTGCTGCGTTTTCCCTTTCTTTCTCTGCCCAAAAGCATGCTTTGTGGAAAACTTATTCGTTCTGACTCGATGATTACTTTCGTTAGACGCCATCGTTGTGTACACTCCGAAATAGCAACATCGTGCATTGTGGGAGATCACGCGTCATATATGCAAATGTCCGCGCCATGTATGGAAATATGCGGGTCGCAAGTACAGCAGAGCGTCCCGACGGTGATGTAGCATGATGCCGAATACCAAATAAGGAGATAGTCGGTAGAATACTGCTTGCATATATGACGATGTCCAGCGAATACGGGTCAAAGGGTGGGGATGCCGTCTAGACAGGCGGTTAGAGAACGGAAAGGGGAATCTATATATTGTTTTTACGGCAGTGTTGCTAAGGTCTAAACATCGCATATTTTCGAACTTACTTGATAGGGGTACACTTTATTCACGAATAAAAGTGATTTAGAGGTATGTGATCGTTATAAAAATTAACTTTATTGATAATTAACATACAAATACGTAATTTCACCTGCCGTGTGTGGCCTTAATTTGACCATGGTCTGCTTGCAGGCATGGTATTCGAAACAGCCTCTTGGTGGCGCCCATGCCAACTGCGTCGACCGCACAGATCCTTGGAAACAACGAATCAATAGAGCCCTACACCAGTAACATCTACACTCGCCGAGTGCTGTCCGGGGAGTTCCAGGTAGGACAAGTGAACTTCTCAATTTATGACATCACAAAATAGCGTACTACGTTTTGACTTGCAATTGTGTGTGTTAGGTCACAATTGTGTGTGTTAGGTCACAATAATGACTTATTCTTATAACCCATCATTTCTCTCTGTGCTAGCTCCATGGATTGGCCGAAGTATTTCTCTCTGTGCTAGCACCATGGATTGGCCGAAGTATTTCTCTCTGTGCTAGCACCATGGATTGGCCGAAGTATTGACAAATACTTGCAATATGTTTAAAAGTATTGATAATGCTTGCAATACTTTTTAAAGTATTCAAAATACTTGCAATATTTGAAAAAGTTTTCAAAATACTTGCAATAACTTTAAAGGTATTCACAATACTTGTAATACTGTATTGCAAATTTCAAAAAGCATTGCAAATACTTTATAATACTTAGAATTTATTATTGCAACACACAATACTCAAAGTATTGCACCCATCTCTGAATTTCACTTTCACATCATTTGTTTTTTGTAATTAGGTGAATAATAACTGTTTATTTCTAATATATTCACACACACACACACACACACACACACACACACACACACACACACACACACACACACACACACACACACACACACACACATGAAATACAAGTAAAACATATATACATGTGTTGTGCATTAAATGTATATGTAAAAAGAAGTAATATACACACGCATGTCAAGCATTAAAAGTATATAATTCACTAATCAAAATAATTCACAAACAAAAAGTTGATTATCCGACCTTTCTAAACGGCATAAAAGGCTATTAACTCTTGATGATTATTGAGTTATACACTGTGACTGTGTTTCCAGATAGTGAACCAGCATCTGCTGAAGGACCTCACTGAACTGGGGCTGTGGCAGAAAGACATGAAGAACCAACTCATTGCCAACAATGGCTCCATCCAGGTGTGTAACTGCTATCTAGAGCAGGAGAATCTTTAGAACAACTATTGAGCACAACACTGGACTCACCTGTAGAAGACCTGGGTACTGTCGCACTATAATTCTTGTGAGTTTATAGGTACAATGTGCATAAGATCGATTTTTATTTTTAAATTAACCCATTTTATTCTAAGAGAATGTTGGCTTCAAAAATAAGTGGGAGATTGGACCCTCACACAGGTGGGAGAGTGGACCCACACACAGGTGGGAGATGGGAGGTTGGACCCTCACACAGGTGGGAGATGGGAGATTGGACCCACACACAGGTGGGAGATTGGACCCTCACACAGGTGGGAGATTGGACCCACACACAGGTGGGAGATGGGAGATTGGACCCTCACACAGGTGGGAGAGTGGACCCACACACAGGTGGGAGATGGGAGATTGGACCCACACACAGGTGGGAGATTGGACCCTCACACAGGTGGGAGATTGGACCCACACACATGTGGGAGATGGGATATTGGACCCACACACAGGTGGGAGATGGGATATTGGACCCACACACAGGTGGGAGATTGGACCCTCACACAGGTGGGAGATTGGACCCTCACACAGGTGGGAGGTTGAGAACCCTGCCACTGATGTGAGTGCAAGTAAACTACAGCCAGTTCCTGACATGATCCAAGAAATATATCGCTTCAGTGACAATAATATCATGACAAAATCACAAGACAAATATGCACACAACAACTTTAATGATGCTAGCCATGTGTGCTGTGGAAACGAGTGGTTTTGTCACAGCTAAATAAACTACTTGCTATGTATAAGTTGTAGTGTAGTTTTGACACAGTTCATTTGTATGTGTTACTAAAGCAGGTCTTCACAAAAGCCCATTGTTTGTAAAGTATGCGGTTTTGAAAGTGGTATTTTTATTCAGTGAAGCTGGGATTCCATATGGTATGTTACATATTCAATTGAGAATCCTTGAAGTTTCCAAAACCACATAAAAGTCGCCCAATTTGAACGACAAGACAAGGCATTCGAGACATCATGGGGCATATCCGGAAGAGCCAATTGTATAAGCCCAGTCCACAGGGTGGCACCACTGTTAGATCCACATTAATGCGTTTCCTGCCCGTAGTGTGTAGAGCGCCTCGATGAATGATTTGGTAAACAGATTATTTTCAAACAAACACAGCTTTTTAACTTTAAAAAAATTTATTTCCAGCATCTATGAGCACTGTTTCATCAATAAATGTAATTCATTGAATAAGCTAGAACTTAGTTTCTCATAATTAATTAAATTATTGATTGTTCCAGTCTATCCGTTACAATAATATCATCTGCCAGTGTCTTCGCATATGAGCAGTAAAGTAAATGTTAATACAGGGAAAGTCTTGGTATATTCTTTCAATAGTATGTTTTTAGATGCACCAGAAACCGCATGCCTTACTGTATACCATATAAAATATACGGTGTACAACACTAGTAATTTCACAACACAAAATTAAGAATGTAATTAAATGGATGGTTCAGGAGAAAGACTACAAATGTGAATTTTTATAAACAAAGTACATGATATTTTTATTGCACTTTTTTTTACATAAATTAATGTTATACATTGTGCTATTTATATATATATATATATATATGCATTTACTTGTGATATCAGAGTGCTGTAATGATGATACTCATGAACTAACAAGATTGTCATCCAAAGCAAAAAGTGAAAACAAATACTTTTAGTGATATATTATTTTAATTGAGTATCTTAAAAACTTATATTTGATCTCCTCTTGTAGCTCTTAATCTCACTGTCTCAAATATTGTTGAATCACATTAAAAAACCCATCTGTGTTGTGTCTCGTTGTCAGGACATTGACGGCATCCCTGATGACCTGAAAGCCCTCTACAAGACAGTGTGGGAGATCTCTCAGAAGGTCATCCTTCAGATGGCTGCTGACCGCAGTCCATACATCGACCAGAGTCAATCCCTCAATGTACACATTGCAGAGCCGAACTACGGCAAGCTGACCAGTATGCATTTCTATGCCTGGAAACTGGTACGTTTTACTCCTGGCATGTTGGGTGTCTTTCCCTATTCACTCTGTGAAATTTATTTTTCTTTCTCGTTATTGTTAAAAAATAGGAATTTCTTGTTATTAATCTACAGTGGAAGAGTTTGTTTACGTGACCTTGTGCACTAACTACGGTGCTAAGAGTACAAATAAGTAAGAAGAGTTTGTTTACGTGAACTTTGCTAAGAGTATAAATAAGTAAGAAAGGTTAGTTTTGCATGTTGCTTCAACTTGCTTCATTCTTAATGTAATGCAAATGGCTCTTTGTGTTATAAAATTACCATTTGTTATGTAATTGTACTTGGAATGTGTTGTAAGCATGGTATTGTATTCATAACACAAATACACTGGTTTGGGTGAACCCTATGTAACTATTAAAAAGTTCTTTTCGCAATTTTTCCAAAACCTGTGTTTATTAATAACTTACATTCACATGCTGCAAGTTACCTTTTTGTACTCTATTTAATTTAATTATTTGTGCTTGTTGGGAAATAAATGATTGATAAATTATAGAAATTGTACTGAACATGGCATGTTATGCTTTAATAATGCAAAAAAATATTGAAACTGTGTATTTCATTGTTCCCAGGGGTTGAAGACTGGCATGTATTATCTGCGAACGAAGCCCGCGGTTAACGCCATCCAGTTCACCGTCGACAAGACAAAGCTGCAGAAGAAGACAAAAACAGGAGAAAAAGAGAAGGAAGACAACATGGCCGCCATGATGTGCTCTCTAGAGAACCAGGAAGCCTGCATCATGTGCAGCGGATGATGGGAAGGCAGGACCTCATGAAACAATCAATGCAATTTGTTGACTTCAAATATATCAGTAAGGTGAAGTTTAATTTCATGTTTTGAGAGAGATATCATTGACATGTTAGAAGGTACACGTTATTTTGTAGCATATAATCAGCAGCATGGGTCTTTTTGTACTTTTTTTTACAAATGCTATGCAACAATGAATGCGATAAGTGTCATTAATAGTGAAGTTATTTGATGATTTAAAGTGTTGCCTCGATACTGGTTATCTTTCCTGCACCAGCCATATTGGCAGATACTTATAATTAAAAAAACATCCAATCTTATTACTGCCAAAGGAAATAAATTACAGTATTGTTATTATTATTATCCAGCAACTTAAATAAAAAATGTTCTGCTGGATAACAGTAATCAATTTCCTTGCCAATTAAATGTACATAGTAATCTCATGTAATTATACTCAGTTTGAGGTGGTTTGTGCGCATGCTTAGTAGGTAGTTCATGTAATAATCTAGGTGTATGTAATTAATCATCTGGGTGTATAATGTCAGTCATGCCTCACTCCGTAGACAATTTGCACACACTAATCTTCTGTGATGACCATCATTATATAACCTCAAAGTTGTTGGCTGGCAATGCATTTATTAGTGACACTATGATATCACATCTGCACAGCCGAACCAAAGAAGCACATGAATGGATTACTGTTTGCACAGATGTTCTTAAGTTTCACTAAGCTAACAGGTGACAGTGAAGGGGTAGCAATCGTGTGAATATTTAGACACTTGGGAACAGTTAGAACTGCAAGCATAGGACACCTTACAAATGATGGAGACCTTGTGTTATTTGTAAGCGGTATATGTTGAATAATTGCTGTTTGATTGATATTTATGAGGCGTGATTGTTTCCCTGAAAGATGTTCTGTTGGTGGTTCCCCTGGTTAGTTGGTATGTCTGGAGAATTATATACTGCTCATCATCATATGACATACTATTAAATACTTCATGACATGTGAGTTTCCATTTATGACTTATATTATACAATCTTATAGAAACATTAACCAAGTTGAGACATTACTGTTAACGTTTTTAATTTATATATGAATGTCCAACATGTAAACTTCACTTGGTCATTTTCCTTCTGTCACTAAATTTTTTCCATTTAAACAGCCTGGTTATGTTAACATTTCCAGAATAAGTTTTTTATTACCTATATGAATAACTGATTGCATTTAAAGGTTTTGAATAAGTTTGATATTTTTTTCAATAACGATTTGACATTCCACAATACCCACTCGATGTTTTCGCGCGCCACTAGTTACGTTATATTTCGCTCGTTCACTTAGCCTCGCTAGATGTCGCCACTACGCGGTTTACTGGTATTGGTTGGTTCTTGGTCCACCATGTGGCGCCACTTGTGTGTGCGTCACTGAAAGCCATATCAAATGTGTTTGATATTTCTCAGCAGGTGTCGCCTCCACTGGCTCTTGCTGTTGACAGACGCGCGTCAACTGCGACCAACTAAGGCTGCACTGTGTGCTCATCAGCATAACATTGCATATCTTATCCTAGCAATTGTAGCACAGCCCAATAGCAGTAATCTTAAAATCATAACTTCAACAAATTCCGTGTTTATTATATCAGCGTATATTATTTTGTACGGCGATGTACTCGAGATTACCCACAATTCAGCAGTGTGCAACATTTCGAATCTGTATTTTAAGAAATTGCCTCTGGAAAATAATGGGTGTACTTTTTATGCATCAGCTCAACCCATTCCGTGTTCCTTTTAACCAAGCCCACGATCCTCGCAAACCTAAAATATTGACCTGTAGCAAGACATTGTTGTCATACAAAGTATGTCGAACTAGCCTTTTGATTACTTTTTCTACCTGGTGCACTTTCTGAGCATTGCGTGTCCGTTTATGACATCCCCACCGAGCATTAATTCAATAAATTGACACTGACCTGTATGGTTATAGTTTTAAAGGCCCTCATCTGTATGGTTATAGTTTTAAAGGCCCAGACCTGTATGGTTATAGCTTTAAAGGCCCTGAACTGTATGGTTATAGCTTTAAAGGCTCTGACCTGTATGGTTATAGCTTTAAAGGCCCTGACCTGTATGATTATAGCTTTAAAGGCTCTGACCTGTATGGTTATAGCTTTAAAGGCCCTGACCTGTATGGTTATAGCTTTAAAGGCCCTGACCTGTGTGACTATAGCTTTAAAGGTGCAATTGTATGTTTGTGTTATTCCGCTCTGCTTTACTCTCAGTGACCCACGCGTGGGGTCTTCATGCAAATATAATGTATAAACTGCCCTTTTGTGGAAAACGACTGTGCCGTTTCGACAGCTGAAAGTGCCAATTCGTTACCTTGCCCCGGGTGGAAATTCACTGCAAAGACCCTGCTGCAAGACTGGATCTACGTAATGTTGGTCACTAAAAGGTTTAATAATACTTTCTACTTAATGATTTGTACAAATAAACATTTAAAGCGACACGTTAACAAGCAAGATATTACATGGGTTGAGTACATACGCGCAGCAAACATGCAAGGCAGGTGGGAAATTAGTTTTTTTTTACAATTTCAAACTTCCGGTACAAGTGAGTCTTATGTCATCGGACACTAGCAATCTGAAGACAACGTCGTCAAAGTCCGAAGTTACCCCAGGTGCTCGGGGTATCTTTGTGAAGCATGTCACTCATCAATCAACGTCAACAACTTTATCAGTGTTATGATCATTCTCCCTTTGTAGAGTTGTAATTAACCCGAGTAGAGTTTCTTCGGGTTGTCCCTGGTTGTTTACACTTGTGAACAGGTGAGGTGGATGGGTGTCTATCGGCAAGGTTGTCCAACTTTGTCGACCACTAATCACGAGTCAACGATCTAATCTGCCATGACTAGTCCTACG
>OY759274.1:2415825-2460825 GCA_963662155.1 Lamellibrachia columna | reverse complement strand
CAGGTGTGAATTGGGCTGGGTCCCCGAAGAACTACAATTTCCTGCGTTGAACAGCGGGACCTGTCAGGCGAAGTGTGCGTTGCCAAAAGGAGATAGTGCACAGAAGATGGCGGTCGGGACGGTCCTTCCGGTACCTATGATCTTACTGGTCATATCCCGATCTAACAGCGATGGGCGTGTTCTGTGAACAGCTTATTCAGTCTGTCACATGTTATATAGTGTCACATGTAGTGTCACATATAGTGTCACATATAGTGTCACATATAGTGTCACATATAGTGTCACATATAGTGTCACATATAGTGTTGAGAATGTGTCTTGCTCTATGCATAACATATTTTCAGACGAGTTAACACGAAGAAATGAACTCATTTCTAAAAAATAAGAAATTCGCATCCGTTTGTTCAAACATTTACTTGTTATAGTTGCATATGGGTACCCTGTCAAATAATAACAATAATAACAATGATAACAGTAATAAGGACAATAATAGTAACAATAATAATAGCAATGATAACAATGATAAAAAATAATAATAACAATGATAATAATGATGATAATAATAATAACAATAATAATAATAACAACAATATAATAATAATAATAATAATAATAACAGTAATGATAACAACAACAACAACAATAACAACAATAATAATATAAAAAATAACAACAATACACCTATGTAGCTTCTAAATCCCGGGAACCCGAGCTCAGAGGCGTAACAGCAACGAACCAGAGTCGTTAAACATTATATCACGAACAGGGACGCGCGATGTCAACATCACGTGGTTCGTCTGAAATGTTTGCTCTAATGTATTTGTTCTAATTAGCATTGTTACATTTTCTAATCACTTTTATACCACCAATATTCTGATTGCACTTATACATGCAGACAGGACATTTAATCGACAGTCCCTCGTGAACATTATGATTTAACAGTTACACGGCGATGCTTTGTAGCCTGGATTATATTGCAAAAGCGAACATGATTCATCTTTCTTGTAACTGATATTACACACATGTACAATAGCAAAAGTAATATTGAAAACATATTGTTACGGAGTCAACTGACTCGACTACCCGGCTTATCCAGTCGTGCGTGACATGTCCCAGTACGATATCTTATGTAATATCTCCCATGTGTAGACGGCCCTGGATTTGTTGAAGTCTTGGAGGATTCTCACGCCCTCGGTTATATTCACAATTGTCTGTTTCTCGATGTTATCATTCCACGTTAATCACTACCTTCCTTGCCTAGTTCCTTTAAGTTTATCTTCAAGGCAGCGTATTCTCAAGATGTCATGTAGTGTATGGGATGCGGTCGAGCACGAACAACTGTTATTCTTTATGCCGAGACACAATTGTGTTCTATTTGCTATTCTTCTCATTATGGAATATCGCATGAGCCGTGTGTATACTCTTGATTTCGTGCCTTCGACACGACGAGCTTCTAATAAGAAACAACATTATAATTCGGTAGCCCTCAGCGTTTACTTGCTACGTTGTCTTATATTTATACATGTCCAGGGGATCTATATGGTGGCCATCACATGACAAATATACTTGCTTAGCACCAAAATATATCAAACATAATGGTGAATTCCAAGTTCCAACAAATATTTTGTCGACAATTCCACTGGAGACGCTAAAACGTCCATTTCTCTGTGCCCAGGAATATTGCCATAGTGGGCCCTATATCATTTAGCCGGTTTCAGAGATTTCAGAGTTTCAGAGTTGCTTGCTTAAACTGATTCACCTGCAGCCCGACCATGTTGGTTCAAACAAGTCCCTTTCGCATATGAATTGTATGTCTCACCAGTGGCACGAAATATCGAATCTGGAAGTATAACTTAAGCAAATATATACAATAACTTGAGACCTACGCGACGGGCCACGACATTCACTCGGAAATAAACCTTCACAAGATCAATCCGTGTCAATTGTTGTATGAGAACTCTGCTGGTAACACTAGGTGAGGGACCAATTCGAAGGACTGAAATGACAAAAGAAAGGGCTGTGACAATTCGTTTAGTGTCGATGTTAGTTGTAAAATGTTCTCCAGTTGCCAATACATGGCAGAGGTTGCCAATACATGGCAGAGGTTGCCAATACATGGCAGAGGTTGTCAATACATGGCAGAGGTTGTCAATACATGGCAGAGGTTGTCAATACATGACAGAAGGTCCGATGAATGAATTTCAGAAGTAACGGTTCCGTATTTCAAAAAAGTAATTTATACTTTGTTCTTTCCATTTCTGAGTAAATCATCTTCATCTCGCCCAATGTATCTTTCCCGTCAGGTTGAAGTTTCTTCTTCTTGGACTTATGGACTCGTGTATCGTGATTTAGACCAGTCGGTATTGTGCCTATAATCGTGGATAGATAGATCGATAGGAGAGGCGTTGTGCTATAACGTATATCAGGATAAGATGGCTTTTGTTCATCAATTGCGTGTGTTACATTTACATCTTCAGTTATCAGTGTTCTTTGTGCTGTAGCATTTGGACCACACACATTCATAATTATTTAAACTCATTCACGCGTGAACGACTACGTGCACATGTATACAGTACATCGGTAAACACGGAGACACTCCTGAGGTATCACGGCACGTAATTGTGACACGCAAGTTTGCATCTGGATAAATACTTTTCATTGAAGTTAGTGAATGTTCCGCATAATTTTACGTTAAGATTATATCTGGTTTGTTGCATTATTTCGATAAATACTTTTCTCTGAAGTTAATGAATGTTCCGCACAATTTTACTTTTAGATTAGATCTGTATTGTTGTATTATGGAAAACACTATATTTCCTACATCTACGGCTACCGGTTACAAAAGATCTACTGTACGTAGGTTGAAATGTACTGATCAACTGAAATAATAATGTTTTATTTTAAGATATGTCACGCTTTATAGCCAGTTTTCGGGTTACAAAGAATGGCATTAATGTTAAATTACGTATAAATGAACCTCGAGGTACAGGTTTTGAGCATCGACGTCCTGCAGTGTTATGTGATTGGAAGCATTCCATCTGGGTCATGTGATTGGAAGCACTCCTTCTGGGTCATGTGATTGGAAGTATTCCTTCTGGGTCATGTGATTGGAAGCATTCCATCTGGGTCATGTGATTGGAAACATTCCATCTGGGCCATGGCCTAACTTATTAAGTTTTCTTTAACCAAATGTCCTGGATTTGGGTCTTTCACCTCTGACTTCGACAGTCAAAGTTCTTGTGAAACCCCAATCAGGTGAACTAGGCGTGCAGTCAGTTGAAAGCTGTCTTTACCAACATCGTCCCTTTAGGGTGTTCGGGTAGATTTTGAAGATACCAACACTGTTGGCGTTGTGCCTCGCTTTGCCCCGGGGGTGTGGGCGGACTATGTCTGACAACCGAGCCGGGGTGGCTTTCTTTAGAATGTCTTAATCATCGGTTGTAGGAAATGGGCGTAGAGAAAGGATTCTTCCCCACTGGCAACTGGCGTCTGTTCATTTCTTACCCGGGGTGATTAGCGAGGGATGAACCATAAACTCGTCACTCCGTCTGATAGTTCGGGTAATTGGTGGGTAATATTGTTCTACTTCTGCATAAGTTGTAATTTAAAGGTTTGCTCAGAGTTAGCCTCATCCAGATTTGGCTTGGGAAATCGGATCAGCGTCCGAGATACAGCAGATAGGTCGCATGACCTCTGCCATGCTCAAAAGTACCTGTCAGCGTCTGGTGAAATGAAAACAAAATGTTAGTGTCTGTAGCGTATTACGGATCTCGGGAAAGGGGCAAGGCGGGCCAAGCTTAGCGACCCAGTAGTTTGCCATGCTGCCGTGTGGTGGCGCAATAGGTTACTCACGGAGATAGTATTATAAAAAAAACAAGTGGGACCGTGGCCCAGTGTCCCTTCCCAAATACGCAACTGGTTATTGTGTATTCCAAATGCATAAGTAATTATTATACATCCTAACAAATAATTTAGCACATTAAAATAAATCATTAAGATATCATCGCGAATCATTAAAAACATCGTACCAAAATGTAATCATTAAAGTGCAAGCTGGTATAATTTAAATTCAAACGTTGTTATTATATGGGCCCATGTAACTGCATTTATATCGTTGACGTTTGGTTGACTAATTAACCATCAGACGTGAACATTCCGCGGCATATATCATCCTGACTTTGCTCGGCAGTAAGCCGCCTAATCCTATAATGCATTTAGTTGTGCAACGGGTATCTGCGGTGGACGAAATTAAACGTTCAATGTCACTGGTGTTCAACCAATTCTTCCGGATTGCAATCTGCTGTCTCCTCTTGGCCTTCCTCGACCGGGGAGATCAACTCGGGACCTCAGCGCGCCAGAGTTTACTGTTACCACAGGTGACGAGTGGACGTTTATTTAACGTATTTGCATTGTCTTTGTTTTATTTCTATTGGCTCTGTTTTATTTCTATTGGCTCTGTTTGTGCAAGTTTACCCCGTTTAATGCACGCTAAGTGAGGTTACGCAAGAATAAACAATGTCCTTGTTTGCCCCGTTGGCTGACCAAGCACAGTCGTAATCGACCTCAACCGATTCTCTCACCCCTACTCAATGCTATGTGCAGACGAAGAATTGGGCTTTCTGCGTTTTATGACGCCCAATAGGCTGAGCTGTTCAACGTATTTAGGCGAATTGACCACGTCTCTTCACGTCCTGAGTCGTTGTGTCAAGACGTCGGGTAGAGCGTGCAGCAACCCATCGCGGATATCGTTGACAGAGAAACATGAATTTCGCAATATTTAGGGGCTTTGTAAAATAATTCCAGTAGTAAAAAAAATGGATATGGATGGGTCAATGGTCCATTTCGATTATCACCAAAACATTCGAAACGTATATTTGTTTTAATATTCACGGTGAAATTTTGCAATAATTGGTTTTCCAATCGCTGCATTGGCAATGTGCTCAGTAACTCAGATGTTTCGTATTTTGTTCGTTTTTGGTTAGGGTGTGAGTGGGTGGTGTCATTCCTATTAAATATGTTTAGGATTATTTTTATATTTTTACAAAGCCCAATATAAGTATTTCACCATAACACTATTCCGTGTACGTGTAAGTGGCATCCTGTTGTTCTGCATTGTTTCAAAATAATGCACCTACTATAGAGCTTGTTGTTCAATCGCTGTTAGTGTCGTTGTGTTTCAGGTACGATGTCTTTGGTAAATGAGTGATGACATAAACGAGTAAAATGTTGTATGAATTATGTGCACAGTTTGAATATAATATGTGTAATATATAACTTAGTTAATAGAAGTGCCACCAAGAATAAGAAAACGTTAGTTAAACAATAATCCATATTATGTACGGTTTTAAAATTCTACACAATCTAATCATATTTACCCTTTGTCACTCTGTGTCATTGTGGTGATTAATGAACGGATAAACATCCAAAGTCATAGTGTTTACCTATAATCTGATGACTACTAAAACAACAACAACACGGTTTTAAATCGTCATATAGAAACCCCAGTCGGTCACGTGTAACTCGGATGCTACACCTACGTCGTGGCCACTTTGTTCTGCTAACGAACTGATATGTTTATTTCTAACATTATTATGCAAATAATTATGCATGTGTCTCACGACACATATGTGTTGCTTTTGTCTGATGTCGAGCCCTAATAGTTTTTTTACGAATGATGTTCAAACTTAATATCATAATATTTGTGATTGATTTCGATGGTGTTATCGTGTTTTGTCTTTCTGTCAGCAGTAAAACAATATATTAAACTCCCCTGTATGTACCATAACTGAAATATGCCTAAACCAATACGTAGCAAAATTATATTTAACGTTTTCTAAGAAACTACTGTTAAATATGATGACTTAATTGCAATACTTCCTAGGACGCCAACACTTTAAACGTTCGGCAAGCAAAGCGTGACTGCGAGCTGTCGACTCCTCCAGTATACGCCGTCATAGTTAGAACCCTGTCCTTGGCGCAGCGCTGCCTTCATCGTCAATCACGCTGTGCTTGTACGCCACACCCACCAGCTGCCAATCATCCCCGACTCAACCAATCACACCGTAGCTGCTCAGGTGAGTCTACTTATTGATATCGTGTCTGCAGACCATCAGATGGTCACTGCATGGTTGTCACTCGCACGGGATAGGTTAAGTTTCGACAGTGTGTCTATACTGCACTGTGTGGATATTGGTAATCGAAAACGTGTTACATACAGCTTGGAATTAATCGATTACGCACGACTGGATTATGCATGGCGATACGTTCTGATCAAGGTACGTTCACCTTCTTGGTCAAATTAGCGGCACTCGCAATAGTAGGTGTCCAGTCTGTGATTTGTTCACATGTTTTTGAGGTGTAGACCCTCTATTTTTGTGAGGGATAGATCCTCTCTGTTTCTGAGGGGTAGGTAGACCATCTATGTATGTGAGGTGTAGACCGTCTATGTATGTGAGGTGTAGACCCTCTATGTATGTGTGTGTATCATAATTGAGATTAAAACCAGAGCAATACGGCAACCAAATAAAGCATGATGGTATTTGCAAGCAGCTAATGCACGTACTGTGAACGTGCGTTTTTTCTGTGTGTGTATGTGTGTATGTGTGTATGTGTGTATGTGTGTATGTGTGTATGTGTGTATGTGTGTATGTGTGTATGTGTGTATGTGTGTATGTGTGTATGTGTGTATGTGTGTATGTGTGTATGTGTGTATGTGTGTATGTGTGTATGTGTGTATGTGTGCATGTGTGCATGTGTGCATGTGTGCATGTGTGCATGTGTGTATGTGTGTATGTGTGTATGTGTGTATGTGTGTATGTGTGTCTGCGTGTATGTGAGTCTGTGAGTCTGTGTGTCTGTATGTCTGTATGTCCATGCATGTGTACAGTGCTGTAAGCATGCGATGTGTGCACGCGTGTGTTGGTGTTCGCGTGGTGCATCACAATTTACCTTATCAGAAACTTTGCCAATTAATTACGATGGTACAAATCTGCAGTAACCAGGCTAAACTTTATGTACAAGTAAACAGCTGCCTACACATTTCAGCATTTCACTTCCAAAGCTCCAAAGCTAATTTCCTGTTTTATTCATTGACCGCTACTGCCTGTTTCACTGGTTCGAACAGGGAACAATCGTCAGGGGGTGTCAAATGCCTGTTACTGCTGTACTACTATTACTACTACTATTACTATTACTATCAAATATCAACTTGGACGTACTCTTCTACCAAGGAGAATGCATAATAAGTTCACTTGGTGATTCTAGCCTCGCCTGTCTTTATTGCCTCCGGCCGTCGTCCATGTCACACACTGCCTACAGGCGTTATAAATACTGATGCTCTGAGTGCCTTAGTTGTCATTCTGAAGGCAGTGGACGACGCCAGTGTATCTGTGTGGTCAGATCTATTGCTTCATAAAGTAGCTCCTACGGGTAAGACAGTACGATGAAATAGTAAAAATTCTACACAAGTTAGACAAATGTCTCCACATGCATGAATGTTTGAATATATGAATGTATGAATGTACGAATGTACGAATGTACGAATGTATGAATGTATGAATATATGAATGTATGAATGTATGAATGTACGAATGTACGAATGTACGAATGTAGGCATGTATGAATATATGAATATATGAATGTATGAATGTATGAATGTATGAATGTATGAATGTATGAATGTATGAATGTATGAATGTATAAATGTATGAATGTATGAATATATGGATGTATGAATGTATGCATGTATATATATATATATATATATATATATATATATATATATATATATATATATATATATATATATATATTTATATATATATATATATATATATATATATATATATATATGTATGTATGTATGTATGTATGTATGTATGTATGTATGTATGTATGTATGTATGTATGTATGTATGTATGTATGTATGTATGCATGCATGCACGCACGCACGCACACACACACACACACACACACACACACACACACACACACACACACACACACACACACACACACATACATACATACTCTACATCTCTGTCTATCTTTCTCTCTCTTCCCCCTTCATGTCACATACTGCCTACAGGCGTTATAAATACTGATGCTCTGAGTGCCTTAGTTGTCATTCTGAAGGCAGTGGATGACGCCTGTGTATCTGTGTGGTCAGATCTATTGCTTCATAAAGTAGCTCCTACGGGTAAGACAGTACGATGAAATAGTTCAAATTCTACACAAGTTAGACAAATGTCTCCACATGCATGAATGTATGAATATATGAATGTATGAATGTATGAATGTATGAATGTATGAATGTATGAATGTATGAATGTATGAATGTATGAATGTATGAATGTATGAACGTATGAATGCATGAATGCATGAATGCATGAATGCATGAATGCATGAATGCATGAATTTATGTATGTATGTATGTATGTATGTATGTATGTATGTATGTATGTATGTATGTATGTATGTATGTATGTATGTATGTATGTATGTATGTCTGTATGTCTGTATGTCTGTATGTCTGTACGTATGTACGTATGTACGTACGTATGTATGTATGTATGTATGTATGTATGTATGTATGTATGTATGTATGTATGTATGTATGTATGTATGTATGTATGTATGTATGTATGTATGTATGTATGTATATGTACGTACACACACATACATACATACATACATACATACGATGTACATATATACATAGATACATACATACATACATCCATACATACAAACATACATACATACATACATACATACATACATACATACATACATACATACATACATACATACATACATACATACATGCATACATGCATACATGCATACATGCATACATGCATACATGCATACATGCATACATGCATACATGCATACATGCTTACATGCGTACATGCATACATGCATACATGCATACATACATACATACATACATACATACATACATACATACATACATACATACATACATATATACATACGTACATACATGCATACATACATACATACATATACTCTACATCTCTGTCTATCTGTATGTATGTATGTATGTATGTATGTATGTATATGTACGTATGTACGTACACACACATACATACATACATACATACATACATACATACATACATACATACATACATACATACATACATACATACATACATACATACATACATACGATGTACATACATACATACATACATACATACATACATACATACATACATACATACATACATACATACATACATACATACATACATACATACATGCATACATGCATACATGCATACATGCATACATGCATACATGCATGCATACATGCATACATGCATACATGCATACATGCATACATGCATACATGCATATATGCATACATACATACATACATACATACATACATACATACATACATACATACATACATACATACATACATACATACATACATAAATACATACATACATACATACATACATACATACATACATACATACATACATACATACATACATACATACATATACTCTACATCTCTGTCTATATATCGTTCTCTTTCTTGCCCTCATTTACCCCGTCTCTCTTTAAATATATGACAATTAAGCGTGACAGTTGTGATGCGTGACACTCATCCATACATGTCTTTTGAGAACATATTAGTATTGTTGAACACCTGCACGATGGTTCGAATTCTACCTGTATTCGGTTGGCATTGAGTAGCAGACGCAGTCCATGGTCATCATCAAATTAGACTACAACAGAGACACAAGGACCACGCCACATCGCGTGTAACACATCACCTCATTGTATCTACTGACTGTACTTAGATCATGTCCGTACAAGCTCATTATACGCGACGTCAAGCGTCTGTTTGAATACTACGTTACACGTGTATTTATATTCAAACAAAAGCTACGTCTACGCCCATGTTTTGCTATACGACAGGCACAGTTAATTATAGGTATCACGGTGCTGGTCGCTCATGTATTTGGTAGTTTCAAACAGTAGAAAATGCCAGTCCGCTGTTAGAGCATGTTTCGGAGGCTTTTATCTTGTCAGATAACAATCTACTGTCGGATATGCTCCGCAAACTCTTTGAGTTTAGTTGCCTGCTAAAATAGATGTTAATGTTGATATGCAAAGGTTTACGTTTACATTCTCATCATCAACCAATAAAAAATAACTTACAGCATATCCAATTATAAAATATATATCTGAAAATAACTTAAAAGCACTGCTGGGTAAATAATGACGTACTGTCTGGTAAACTGGGTATTTCAAAGCAAACTGTATTTGTCCTGTATGTCTAATGGAACTTATTTGTCTTTGCAGTATATCATGCGGCCCGTTGTACTGGATACGATATAGTAAACCTTTGATGAAAACACACCACCTTGGCCAACATTCCCTCCTGACAAATCACTTCAATAAAACGGAATTCACCGGTGTAAAAATGGCAAGTGTTCTACAGTTATATTTGATTGTTACCACAGTGATAAGCGGTGTAAAAACCAAGAAACTTTTGGAGTATACCATCTTTGAGGAATCACCAGCGAACACGTTCATTGGCGACGTGGCCTCTGATTCGAAACTCAGTGAACAGTTCGAGGCGGATGTTTTGGATAATCTAAAATTCGTTGTCATTATACAAGGTAACGTGAACGCAAAGTACTTCAAAGTCGACGAAGCCGACGGTGTATTGCGGACTGCTATGGAGATCGATCGCGACGTCATATGCCCACAGCAGACCGACTGCACCCTTCGCTTGGACATCGCTGCCCACAGCCCACCTGAAGTATTCCAAATCATCAAACTCGCGGTCAGCATCAACGATCAGAACGACAACGCACCGACGTTTCGGGACGCCACTGTGACTCGTTCCATCCCTGAAGATACCCCTCCCGGGACCAGCTTCAGCATCCCCACGGCTGATGACACGGACAGTCCGAAGTTCGGAGTTAAAGATTACCACATGACCGGTCCATCGGAGTTTGAGTTGAAGGTTACGCAGGTCGACGGCGCTCCTACAGACCTCCATCTGGTGCTGAAGGAGAGAATGGACCGCGAGATGTTGGACCATTATCGGATGACCGTGTCGGCGCTAGACGGGGGTGTGCCACCGAAGGTAGGGAGCGTGTCCGTGGAAATAGTCATCACGGACGTCAACGATAACTACCCACTGTTCTCGAACCAGACGTACGGAGCGACTGTACCCGAGGATGTCACGCGTGGGTTCACCGTGCTGCGAGTGACGGCCATCGACAAGGATTCGGGAGCCAACGGGGAGGTCGTGTATGGCTTCAGTAGCTCCACGGCGCGCGCCTTCGGTGACGTCTTCCACATCAACGCCACGACAGGAGACATCATCGTGGCGAGCATTCTCGACAATGAACTGACCCAAATCTACAACCTAGTCGTGACCGCTAGAGAGAAGAATGCCGAATCAGTCCCGACCGAAGCTAAAGCGACGATCCGCGTTACGGATGTTAATGACAATGAGCCGAAAATCACGGTCAGTACCTTGTCGACGACTGGGCAGGTCCAGGTATCCGAGTCTGCATCGACCGGGACATTTGTCGCTTTGATTTCTGTGCAGGACCCGGACTCTGGGCTCGGAGGACAGTTCAAGTGCGCACTCGGCACGAACACATTCCGACTACAGCAGCTGTATCCGACAGAGTACAAGTTGGAGACGGTCTCGAGGCTTGACCGCGAAACCATCGCGTTGCACCGCATCGGGTTCTCTTGTTGGGATGCCGGGTCCCCGCCTCAAACATCTTCTGTCGACATCGCTATTGTCGTGGTGGATGAGAACGACAACGAGCCTCGGTTCACGGAGGCGACGTACTCGACTGTCGTCAAGGAAAATAACGAAGAGGGACAGTTCCTGATGGCGGTGACAGCCGAAGACGTCGACGCTGGCAACAATGGTGCCGTGACGTATAGTCTACAGGGTGATGCACACCAATACATCACCGTCGACTCGGTTACGGGGAAAGTCACTGCGAAGATATCTTTCGACTACGAAAAGATTCAACAAATCCGTGGAACAATTGTAGCAAGCGACAGTGGCAAGACACCGTTGACCTCTTCGGTTGAAATTGTACTGGATATAGTAGATGTTGATGATGAGTCGCCAATGTTTGCTGAGTCTCACTACGACTTTCACGTATTTGAGAATCAACCAGTCGGTACAAAACTGAAGGGCAAACCGCTGTCAGCATCCGATGACGACACGTTTCCCTTCAACGAATTCTTCTTTTCGCTTGCACCAAACTGCAGCGCCGCTGCTCTGTTCGCGGTCAACCCCGAAACTGGTTCAATAACCACGCGCACAAACCTGGACCGGGAAGACAAAGACGTGTACACATTCACAGTAGTTGCCACTGATAGGCACTCGCCGAATTTAAGCAGTGAGGTTGAAGTTTACGTCGAGGTTTGGGACGACAACGACCACGCTCCTGTTGTTATATTCCCACGCACGGGAAACAGTACTGTGTATATATCGAGCCAGGCCTCAGTCGGATTCACTATGCCAAAGATCGTTGCCTATGACAACGACGTAGGCATCAACGCTAGACTCTCCTACAGCATCGTGGGTGGAAACGAGAAAAACTATTTCACAATCGACGAGTCAGTTGGAGTTATATCGGTTCGGTCCGAGTTCAGACACCGCAGAGAAGACGAAGTGTTGTTCACGCTGCAGGTCTTGGTTAAAGACAACGGTGCGTCTCCAAAGTCTGCCGAAAATGCTTCGTATAAAATCATAGTTAAAAATGTTCCGGTGGCAGCTGCGCAGGCAAGTTTCGTTCAGCAAAATCTCACCATAGTCCTTGCTGTCGCCGTTGTATCGGGCACGCTCATTGTGATCCTCATCGTGGCTATAGCGATTGTGTTCCGACAAGAACGAAGGAGGAAACGGGAGGCCTACTTGAAGACATTGTTCAGTGGTCAGGCGAACGGTGGACTGGATGGACCAAACTCGCTAGATACAACCGACAGCGAGTTCTGCTCGGGAGACGGCGGAAACAGCGCGAAGGAAGTCAGCTTCAGCCAAGAAGTAGCGTTCAGCGACGACATGTCCAACAAGTTTGACGTCAACTGGAATCAGGTGAGTGTCATCTGTGTGTTAGTGTGTGCGTCATAAAGCGTGCGTGCGTGCGTGCGTGCGTGCTTGCGTGCGTGCGTGCGTGCGTGCGTGCGTGCGTGCGTGCGTGCGTGCGTGCGTGCGTGCGTGCGTGCGTGCGTGCGTGCGTGCGTGCGTGCGTGCGTGCGTGCGTGCGTGCGTGCGTGCGTGCGTGCGTGCTTGCGTGCGTGCTGTAATGATATTACGTATATTTGGTATTATGTCCGACTAACTCACAAACATATGTACTGCTAATTGGCAATTCTTAGTAATAGCACACACAAACTTCACAGTGACATACTATTTTAGCGCATAGATGCAGCGTATATAGAACGCAGCATATAATACCGCGTGTTATGATGGCACCGATAAGACATGGACACTGCGGGACAGACGGCGTTATTGGCGGCTCTTTTGACAGCAGCGATTTGGTTAAGATGACTTTGTCAAAACTGAATGGTTCGTGTATTCGCTCGGCTACCCGGGAATAGTCGCGTCGATTGTTCGTTGTCAACTCGCTGTTATTTAACACGGCTAGACGACCCTCGGTTTACTGCACTTGGACACTTGGACACAACAACGACGCATTTTGTCAAACCAAGTCTCTATTAAACTCGTCATTTTTAATGAAATGCTAACTTTTGACGTTTTGTATTTAGCGGAGGGTCGTGTTCCCCTATAGTTATTATATTTTGTTCGTGATTTTGAATATATTCTTATAGAAACACAAAGTAGCGTTGATTGAAGTGTCAACCGAAGTCCATCTGCTGTCGTAGCTCTGATAGAAGGTGTTTAATGATTGACAAGTGTTTGGGTGGTTAGAGGCTGGCACGTGGGTGCTATGGAAGCTGGCACGGGGGTGTTACGGGAGCTGGCTCGGGGGCGCTACGAAGTCTACTCTCCCCGGTAGATTACATAAGGCTGACTGTCAATCGAGATGTCTGTTTCCAACACCCTCGCACCCCCGTGTGGGGTATAGGTGTTGACAGCTGGTCCGGGAAAAGATCTCATTAGGCGAGGGTTTTGTGGCGTTGGCTGTTACCCTATCACTGGGGTGTTCGTCTGGTGTGCTAAGTCACCTTTGGTTTTGTACTTGCTCATTAAATTAACTCTTTTGTTTCCGTCGTGGGAAGTTCTTTTGTGATGTCAACACGTGTTAGAGATCTGTTCACTACCAATGGAGACACGTTTATCCCAACAAGTAGAAGTCTAGAACATGGACGTTGTACACGTAATACTACCACCGCACTAGACTTACCACCGCACTAGTCTTACCACCGTACTAGTCTTACCACCGCACTAGTCTTACCACCGCACTAGTCTTACCACCGTACTAGTCTTACCACCGCACTAGTCTTACCACCGTACTAGTCTTACCACCGTACTAGTCTTACCACCGTACTAGTCTTATCACCGTACTAGTCTTACCACCGCACCAGTCTTACCACCGCACTCGTCTTACCACCGTACTAGTCTTACCACCGTACTAGTCTTACCACCGCACCAGTCTTACCACCGTACACATAGCTACTTTAGAATGACAATAACTAAACTTAAAAAGCAAAGTTCAAAAACATTGTTTTTATCTGGTGAAAGCAACAGCTGGTGAAAGCAACAGCTGGTGAAAGCAACAGCTGGTGAAAGCAACAGCTGGTGAAAGCAACAGCTGGTGAAAGCAACAGCTGGTGAAAGCAACAGCTGGTGAAAGCAACAGCTGGTGAAAGCAACAGCTGGTGAAAGCAACAGCTGGTGAAAGCAACAGCTGGTGAAAGCAACAGCTGGTGTACTATTCAAATAATTTATATAAATTCTACGAACACTGTTAATATAATAATGTGATAAATACATAAACGTCCATTATGGGAGTACGAGGCCCACTTTAGAGTTGTATCTGAGTAAGAATGTACAAACAAGAACGGGATAATGATGTTGTGACTACTTCAAACAGGAACGCTGAAACTTAAATTTTAATATCACACGAAACATAATAAAAGAAATAGATGCAGTTATTCTGTTCAGAATAGAAACAACAATGGCCTTAGATCGGTACCTAGGCAACAATGCTCCATCGCCACATATATATTCATATACCTTAAGTAACAGTTCAATGTGAGATAGTCCTTGAAATTGCTTTTCTTAAAAATGCTGCAAATATTGTGATAACTATGTCACCAGTGGTGGAATGTTGTTAAAACACCGCCAACTTAGACAGCGAGATTGTTATTCAGATGAAAGGATCACCTCTTAAGCTTAGCTCTCCTCTAAGTAACGTATTCGCCGACGTGTTTGTGTTTTCTTTTCGCACTTCGATGGGCTTACTTGAAGCGAGAACTAGTAGAATAGACGCTCCGTGCAGCAACCATTACCGCGAGGGCCCTCGCAGTTAGTGAACCACTAAACGGCTGTACAATGCTCGCTGTTCCATTGAAGGGATTTAGCAAGAAAGCATGACTTGGAATTGGTTTTGTTGAGCGTGTGAACAGCCGGCACGAGACAATAACACAGAGTTGCAGCGGTTGGTTTACTGTGAGAATATTGTATGAACGTGTTCGGTAAATCTCGTGCTTTATTGATCTTGGTCAATTTGCTGACTAAACAAGATATCTACTTCACTCTTATGTTAAAGCTGTGCATCAATTTGCGGAAAAGTTCGCCATATTCAGGGTTTATTCAGCTAAAGATTAGTACACATTTGGATGACATCAGATAAAAATATTGCATACAATTGCTTTTTTAATGGGAGCATTAATAAAATAGCGACATGTTTAATTGTTGTAATTATTGGCTTGGTTTGTTTAATGTTAAGTTGGTAACAACTACATAAGACATTTTAACAGTATTATTTACATAGCAACCCAAAAGTAGTGAAGTAGTGAAGTAGTGAAGTAGGTACTTCAACAAATTATGTTGACTTTATATTGAGAGTTGACCGTCATAGTGATATGGATATTCTCCAAGTTGATATGATTTTGGCAATTAGTTCGATACTCATTACTAATTAATGTTCCCAAAAATAATGCAGGACAATATGGCATCGTGGAAAGCCGACATAGATCTATTTTTAACTTGAAAAAAAAATCGAAAACGTGGACGTCACCTTTTTTCATGATAACCAGTGCCTTTGAATATGTCTATTTTGATAAACTCTTATTTACAGCTTCAATGGATCGATGTATTTTTCAAACCTGATCAGAGCGACAGGGTATTCATGTTTATGAAAGCATAAACACAAATGCATAATCCAAACTGCATCGTTAGTCTTGTGTAATTTATGTATATTAACCTTATGCACAGACGGTTGTGTTTTGTGTTATTAATTTGCATTTTCTTTTCATCTTCTTGAAACCTTTTTATTTTCCAACATTCTCTCCAGGGTGCTAGCAAAGCATTGACTTCTCGCGTAATTTCAAATTAGGTGACACAAAAGTCGTTTAACTGGTTACGATTGTGCCTCAGATGTTAATGTCATCGCTGTAGACGGAGTATCGTGTTCCATTGTGGATGAATAGAGGCAAGGAAAATATTCGGCTACACAAAACTGGACTCGATAATTGGTAATATAAGATGCGTCCGTGAATCTAGTTAGTTTGAAATAATTGTTGTGGCGGAGTCAGACCTTGCCGAGTGTGTGGTCATCTTTCAGATAAATGCTGTGATAGTATTGATGGGTGTGACGTTACCTGTCATGCATTGAGTCTTTGTTGGTTATTGTTAGGCAGAGAATGGCCACTGTCCAGTGTCCCTAATGAGGAGGCTTAACCAGAACAGAATAGAATTAGGGGATCTGCCATCTGTGATGTGTAAGTCGTTATGTTGAGGCTCTAGGTAACGGATATCCCTGAATTGGACAGTGAGCACGCAGGTTTAAGCTAACAAGGTCTGACGTTTTTATCATACAGTCACGATATATTGTAGAAACTATATTTATTCTAACATCTGGATTAAATAAATGTGTTCTAATGAACCATCATGTTTGTAAATATACGTTTACCGTTATATGTTTATGAATATCGACCTTGCCATTAAACTTGCAAGGAAACATGATATTCGAGTAGACACGGTCAAATTAAACATATAACGGCCAAATTATATGAACACAGTCTGGTTCATTGAAAAACATTTGGACAGTATAGCTTAGAACAGGTATAGTCTATGCTATGCAAAATGAATTTACGATAAAAACAATTACACTTTGCATTGTTAAGACCAACTGTGCGATGTCTTTCTTTAGTGGCGCCTACTGTTTGCGTGGACTGTCTCATAATCATAGTCATACGTTTTACTTAAGTTACACACCAGACAATGTCTGTTACTTGCTCCCCGAAGTTGTTCTCTATCTCATGTCTGGTGTTTGTTTCGAATCATCAACAATCGAACCCGTCTTTGACCTCCTATAGCAGTTTAACCTTTAATACCATAAGCGTGAGTTAGAAAACTGCTTGTAACTGTTTATGTTCAAAGCACAGTTTTATCATATCAATTTATTCATTTATTTTACCGCATTTTTCTATGGGTCTTTCCGTAAATACTTACCTTGCCCATAATTGCATCTTTAATGTATTCAAAACAGATATGTCCGCATCAGTTATTGACGCCTTAAATATCTGTGTATCAAGAGTTCCACTTTCTTCATCATAATTATTTTATTCTGAGAGTCAACCATTACAACCCACTAAATATTCATAATATTGAGGAGAATTTACTGTCGAACTTCAACATAGATGAATGCCCATCAGGCAACCATGTCGTTAATATGGAGTCTTGTTGAGAGAGAGACAACATTTCGAATTCCGCTAGTCCCGATACGTCCCGACTTGATTTACGATACACAACAAACCATAGTCTAATTGGTGCAAGTATGCGATTATCACGAGTAACCAGTAAAATATCACACTAGACCTGCCTATGATAACAGCCATAAGATGTAGCAATCTCGTCAACACGTGGCCAATGGCAAGCATCAGCTACCCTTTATTTCTCAAAATAGAACGATAATTATATGTAATTTGCCGTAACCTACCAGGACAAGTATCCAGCCTGATTACAACCTGTAGCTGTATATGTTTCCAGTGGCGCTCTTTCATAGTAGTTAATAAGTAGCCAAATCCTGACACTAACGAGGTAATGATCGCAATTTATGGCATATTTATTCAGCAGACCTTTGCGGTTGACCGTGTCTGGTTGCGCGTCACCGAGGGTCAGTCAACATGGCCGTCTCGCCTGCATTGTTGTTGTATTTGTCCTCTAGGCACATACAACTGCAAAATTATTTTGTTTCTATGTCTATATAATTTTCGGCAAGGACCCGAAGGTTTCTATGCCTATGTTCAGTTATTTACCAATTTCCTCTGGAATGCTTCAGACAGGTTCTACTTTAGTGACATGCGTTTTGGCACGGTATGGTTTTTTGCGTCAAAATCGTATCAATACGTAGCATTCGATAAAAAATGCCCATTAGTAGTGTTGTTTTGATTGATAATTAATATTGTATTAGTCAATTGCGAAATTGCGTTTTGAGCAATTGTGTGGTGCTACGTCATAGAACAATAATGTCACGTGATAGTAGACGATGTGACATTATGCATTTTCTGGGTGTAGTCTGGGTCATATTTACCTATTGTTATTGGATCAAACGAGTCCACGACATGTTACACATTTACCCCAGTTCGAAAAGTCCCGACGCTCGACCACAGGCGGTTTTGAATCCCGGTCCCCTCGTCGGAAAGTCCTACCACACGACCACCCCGCCCCATCACGCAATGTCTGATCATTTGACACCTACGTATATAGCACAGTCGTTGCGCAAAGGATCCGTAGAAACACTCATGGTTTTATCGATATAATAATATATATTTAGTTCGAGCAAGATGCACTAAGACATGAACATTCCACTTCAAACTGCCATATTATTTACATAGATGATCGTGGTTCTACTCGTGGTTCTACTCGTGGTTCTACTCGTGGTTCTACTCGTGGTTCTACTCGTGGTTCTACTCGTGGTTCTACTCGTGGTTCTACTCGTGGTTCTACTCGTGGTTCTACTCGTGGTTCTACTCGTGGTTCTACTCGTGGTTCTACTCGTGGTTCTACTCGTGGTTCTACTCGTGGTTCTACTCGTGGTTCTACTCGTGGTTCTACTCGTGGTTCTACTCTGCGAGTATCTTTGTGTAAAGCAATGCAACATGATTGAATGGCATCCGTGCTTAGCGGGCTCGTCACGAACTGTTCGTGTTTGGTTGGCTTGTCACGCACTGCGGTTACATGGCCTACACAGCTGGTATACAGGAATGTACCGCTTTGTTACCCGTTACTCGGGCATGTGTTCTCCTCTATGTCGTCATCAGATAGATCAACTGGTCGACTGCGCTAGGACGTGTCATTACAATATGTTTTGTGTCAGCAATGACTGCTGCAGGAGGAACCAAACATGTTCTGTAAACACGATTTAGACAGGATGACGATGTGTAACCAGGTGTGCAGTCATTACCCTCGTTACACATGTCGTTACACCCTAGGCATTCTCCAGTGTACGACTGGTCAGTTTTGTCATTACCCTCGTTACACATGTCGTTACACCCTAGGCATTCTCCAGTGTTTGACTGGTCAGTTTCCGTTTAAAGATGATACTTTAACATGCAGCCGCCATGTTTGACAGAGTTCCCTTATCTTGTTGGTTTGGTGGATTATAAAATCCAATGTCGTATTTTTGTTGATGGACGTTAGATTTGTATATTAGCCATGCAAATTATATCGCTCATTATTGCCTTTATTTTACAGAATTATGAAAACAAGCCAAACGACCAAGACCCGCCACGTAGACCACCGAGACAACATGGAGGATTACCCGTCGATTCACAGCGCCACCTATTGTACAACCCCGGACACTACCCACCCCGCCTTGGAAACCAGGTAAGAGTTTGTTTAACGTCGGAGTGGATACACATGTGTCTGCTTCTATATAGTGGCCTGCACGGCAAAAAACAGTTTCCGTAATAAATATATATATATATATATATATATATATATATATATATATATATATATATATATATATATATATATATATATATATATATATATATATATATATATATATATATATATACATATATATATATATATATATATATATGTATATATATATATATACATATATATATATATATATATATATATATATATATATATATATATATATATATATATATATATATATATATATATATATATATATATATATATACATATATATATATATTCGTGTGTTAGTAATGATTATTATGGTACATTAAACGGAATAAGTTAACTTCAGCAGATCGTGACAGGAACATTTCCATTGCGCAGTGCATTATGAGCCTTCTAATGTATCCACAAGTTCCCTTTAATTAAAATTCACGATACATTAACTAAGAGCTTCTTCGAAAACTGATACCTTTGAAATAAAACCGCTTTGGAAATAAGAATGCCTCGTGTATATCATGTCGGATTTGATTACTTGTCTTTAGATGATTGTCTTAATCAATACCATAGCATGACAGGGATTTATCCTACGCTAGTTTAACTAATGTAGGTCAGTTAAACTAGCTAACTATTACTAATGTAGGCCAGTTGCGAGTATATTTTAACCTAGGGGAAGTATTACTAATTTACGATGACTCGCTCCACGGTTAACTTCCGTGCCTATATGTAATATATATGCATGACTGCACGCCAGAAGTTGCGTCGTTAATTTAAAAAAAATACTTTAAACATTTATAATGTTCTGTATTTGTCAGTGGGACTTGTGTGAATCTGTAGCTATTCAGAAACATTGCTTTTGGTTAGTTTACGTTTGGCCAATTAGCGTTAATTAATTAGTAGTTTTAATTGGCTAAATTAATTCAGTGAACAAACCTTTACGAAACATCACTAATAGGATAACAGACAGTAGAGAAATAATATGTTTGCGAAACACATCACGATATGGTTTAATAAGATGGATTAAAAAGATACGTATATGCCTTGATAGAAAACTGAACAGAAAATATCACAATTTCCCCTTAAACATTGTACATTCATGACGATAATAATGGCATGTACCTTATTCCGCTTTGCATCATATATTTGTTTCAGTTAATACACCCACGTAATGACTTTTTTGTTATATTAAATCATAATACTGTCATATAAACGGGCACGTGAAACAATTTTTTCAAAATACAAAATAAACCACATATGAATGAAGACCAATTCAACTCTCTATCAACATGTTTACGAGTCTCATAGCTCATTTCCTTCGCTCAGTTTAACAATCATTAATGATACCGATAGATATCATCTTCCGGTAGATTGCGAACCATCAACTTCTTGACTGACAAACTTCCACAGTCGTGGGACAGCACAGAGTTTACTCTGCATTCAAACTGGCGACCACCCTGTATTTACAAACGTGTCATTTGTCGGTCTTGTTTATCATTGCCTTGCCCCGGTAGACTGCCCATTGTTAGATGGTTCTCGCGTGGGACGTGCTCGAGAGAGGAATGACGCGACGAGTGCCTTTCATAGAGATACCCGTCTTCATTGTTGCACAAATGTGTGTCCGTGGCTGTCTGAAGCCACATCAAGGTGCATCGGTCTGGGTTAATGACAAGGCGCCACTTCGGGGCGAGTTAACTGCTTAACTGAGGGAGGGATAGCAATGGTACGATGATGACTTCTTAGTGTTGATGATGGTTTTCGTTATACTGGTGTTGATTATTGGCATCGGCATCGACTATACTGCGTTTCGTCTCCTTCATTGCTACTGATTTCATAAGTGTTTTATCGTCATGTTGTCATTACTGAGGTGTTACACTGATCGATTGATCAGAAAAGAGACTCTCGCGAACAGCTTAGCTGCGCCAAAGTATTGATACATCCAATCAATATATCCCAGTTTGCACGGCGATCTCCTTTTGAGCATACGCTGCAAACCAGCAGACGTACATACTATGATGGGCTCATTTGTGATCTTATGGATTTCTTTGATCAATATTACGTGCGTGTACCACACAATGTTGGCATATGAACTGGAATAAACGAAAGAATAATTTATTGTCAAAATCACTGTCGCTCAAGACCAAATCGAAAGAAATAAATCAGACAACATTATTGATCTTCCGTGTCTGTCTGCTTCAGTTCGACGCCGGCTGTGGCGAGTTCTGTGTCCAGGGTCGGGGCGACTCGGTGAGTGTCCACTCGACGGAGACATCGAACACGGACAGTGGCCGAGGATCGAACGAAGATGCCGAGCAGTGCAGACAGAACCAGCCGCCGGACGCTGTAGACCCGACGTGTAGGACTGGCCGTTATAATGGTAGGTATCGTGTACGTGACGTAGTTAGTTCTGGCTCTGACGGTGACGGTGACGGTGGTGATGATGGTTATGATGCAGATGATGGTGATGATGATGGTAATGATGGTGAAGATTTTGATGATGGTGATGATGATTTGATTGTTATTGTGAAAATGATGGCGAGTATTATTTTTTATTATTGTTATTACCATTTAACTTCAAAAAGGAGGACACTGTGACAATATTTCACTGCTAAGACAAACATTGTTCAGGTTTACGCTTAACCAAAATGTCGTCGCCAGCTATATGTCCCAATGGAACAATTCAAAGCCACCAGTAACTAACGACCTTTGTCATTGCAGAAGCAGAGAGCCACAACGCAAGAGCATCACAGATCAACGGAGCACGAAGTCGTCCACTGAGTTTCGAAAATTCAAGAGAGAATCGAATGTCTCCACGTGATCCTGCGATGGAACCGAACGACTATCGCAGCGGTCCGCCTAAATACCCTTCCGTAGAGGACGGGGGACAATATACAACGAGACCTGCTCGCCCGAGAAGTCAGCAGGGTATCGTGTTGGAAGACAGCCATCACAATCGCCGCGGCGGTGCAGAAGTACATTACGTTAACGCCAGTCACGTATAACGTGGTCACGTGGGCAGCAAAACAATGACACCACGGACTGAATTGTGTGGTGCATTGTCAACTCTTCAAGACAATGTATTGATTTATAGAACTTGTTGGACATAACATTACAAGTCAGTTGCTGCGTTTCAACGCCTAATGTACGTACTATCACGTACTATCACGTACTATCACGTACTATCACGGTGCTTCTTATTTTATGACATTTTTGCCAAAGGTCACATGACTAACACAGTTATCAGCTGTCATGGTTTATATGAAGAGCATCTCAACTGCTTTTTAGCATGTTTTAAATCTGCTAAAAAATCTAATGAAAGCAATAAGCTAATGACGATCTAATGATAACCATTCACAAGTAAAGAAGACGTTTGTACTTAGCTGCTACCTAGTGATAGTTATATCGAGTGTGCCATTGATGTTGTAACATAGGGTGAACCGTTATATAGCACGTACCACGTGCTGCAACGTTCTGCCTTGTGCCATTGATGTTGTAACATAGGGCGAACCGTTATATAGCACGTACCACGTGCTGCAACGTTCTGCCTCATCCAAAGCCTATCACGATATGTACGTGTTCACTTAATACACAGCCAAGTCCAATAACCTCTACGCTGAAGTAATGACCATTTTATTTCATTCTTTGGTTGGGCTAGTTGGAAAACTACGTTCTTGCACTCTTAACATGACTTTTCTCCCACTAATTTACGGTAAACTACCGCGTGAGAAAATTGCTAAGAACCCCAGGCAACAAGATATTGCTCTTGATATTTGAAAATATCTGGCTGCAGAGAAGATACCTATGATATTATAATGTTCGCTGTCTAATATTGATACACGACATTGCGCAATCGAAAATTAGAAATGTTATCTTCTCATTTGCAGATGAAACAGGTGGAATGTTTGTCGAAAATGTTGCTTACGTTGTAAATAAATGATGGTAATGATTGTAATATACATATGTTTTTCCATTTGATTGTTGCCGATGTAGCGTATGCTTCGATGGCCGTAAGTGCCCTGTAGAAACTGTAGAAACAATTATTTCTAACATAGTGCACGCTGCGGTAGGCATAGAGGGAGACGTGGACACTTTAAATACTTGGTGATTATCGTCGTGAGAATGTCGCCTTCACTATTAATAACATGGTAAAACCAAAAAGGACTCTGACGAAAATGTAGCATATAAGAATCGGTGACTCCACAAGCCTGGAAAGCTCTGAGCAGTGTATCTGGAGAACGATGGAACGAACGAGCTGGAGAGAAAGAGTATGCAATGGAGAAGTACTCGGCATGGCTCGGGAAGGAAGACAACATACGGAAGTTATCACGACGATGTAGAATAACATGGTTACGACGCATCAGGAAAAGTGATGAACAATTGAAGCTTGCAACACAACGAACATTACAAGTGTACACCCAAGGGGAAGGAAACGAATGGGTTTCTTGGACAGGAGTAAGTAACGATCTGTGTTCAACGTGTGACATTCTGACATACCATGGGTATCTCTTTTTGAGTCTGCTGCAACATGGTGCAATGTGTTTGATGCAACACTGGCGTCCCATGATAGTCACATATCACAGCCTAGCCACATTAGCTTGCGCTTAAAATATCATCAGATGTTGACTTTTGACGTGTCACCTATGCTTGCTTCTGTATCGATGTCAATCTCCGCATAAGTGTCTCTATTTCTTCAAATAATTACAATTACTGGCGTCAGTAGAGAGCGGGGCAGCGAGTCTTCAAAGCTTGATGACGAAGCAATAACACGTTTGATTGACGCTGAACGAGCCAATCGTTTGATTGACGCTGAACAAGCCAATCGAACGAGTACCGGAAATTGTAATGGCGCTCACAATTTGCGTTGACGACGTCGGCGGAAGTAACGTTTCAATGATAGCGTTATGGCGATACTAATGGCGAATGCATCGCCTCCGATAGTGGCTATAAGTGATCTGTAGAAGGGTACTCGTGAGCGCGAACAACGATGTTCCATTACTGTGTTTTCTTTCTAACAAAGGCGACGCTTCAGCCACTCTCAGATAAATTATTCTTAAGTGATCGCAGCATAATAGCGGCATTGTTTTCCGCGTGAATACAAGATGTCGTTCAACGCGGCGATCCACATACAAATGGACTGTTACTGAGTCCCGTGCTCTTTATTGTTTTTCGAAACCATAAATCCGTTGATCGTTAGAATGTAAAGAACTATTAATTGCGTGCATTAATTTTGCATTCCTCGTTCACAGCATATTTCTCTTAGTCAATGCGTGCAGAGCATAATACCTATGTCAGACGCATGCGTATCTGTGCAATAAATGTATAGAATGGTTGTTGGCAAGTAATATAAGTTGTAGGGTGCATCTTCAGATGGACAAGGCTTGGTTAGCCAAACACATACACAAGGCTTGGTTAGCCAAACACACACACAAGACTTGGTTAGCCAAACACACACACAAGGCTTGGTTAGCCAAACACATACACAAGGCTTGGTTAGCCAAACACATACACAAGGCTTGGTTAGCCAAACACATACACAAGCCGGGGCTTTGTTCATAAACTGCCAGTGACTGGCTGACAAAAAATGCCAGTAAATCGCAGCCAAAGTTTGTTGGTCAACACCTTTATCCGAAGTTATTGCAAAATATGTTGTGTGTTACTGAGACATGTAAACCCGACTGCCAATGTCGAATGAGGATAGGAGCTGTGTCTTCTTCTTTGTTTGCCTTGTCCGTTGACCTGCCAGACAACGCAGCTATAGCACCAAGTTTGGAGATTTTCAGACAGAAGATCTCCAGCTTACAACATTAACTGATACTGCATTTTTTACGCTATCAACTTTCCTCTCCTCAAATTGCAGTTAGACTCGCACGCTCTCATCTTTTCTCTTTCTTTCAAATATTTTATTACTTTCTCTTACATCACTCTAGCACGTGTGCACACACACCGAATCTATAAGCCTTGAAGAGAGGGTTGACCCGGAAGAAGAAGATGCTGACACAAGAACCATTCATCTGTATCTGGGCTGATGCACGGATCACCTTCACTAGCTTTGGGCATAGTCAATGTCCGTCACTGCCTGTCTTCGTCCAGTCTCACTAACTGTTTTATTTGTATTATTCCTGTCCAGTTGTTGTTGTTATGCATCTTATCATGTGAGCGTTTGCTTGTCTCCACCCATCCTGTATCAACGAAGAAGGAAGCTGAGCTGCACATAAAGAACACGTAATGAGGAAGTACCCGTCAGGATACGATAAGGCAGGAAAGAAGTGAAGAACTTCTGAATCAGATTATATATACCCCATGGTGAACCATCATATATACCCCATGGTGAACCATCATATATACCCCATGGTGAACCATCATATATACCCCATGGTGAACCATCATAAAGAGTACTCGGCGGATGGATCTCTTCTGCATATTTTCTCATGGACGCAAGATAATGACCTAATTAGAAAGACTGAGACAATGCTGAATATTAGAAGATATATGATGAAGATATGAAGATATAAGATTGGCAGAATTGTAAAAACAATAAATAGGTCAAAAGCCTGTCACATGACAAAAGACTCCAGAAGAAAGATTCGCCCATATGAGATATTTTCGCCCAGTTTAGTTACTTGGTCCAACTTTTGCATAACTAGTAACCTGTAAGGTAGACGTAGGTTCGTCCTTCCGTTTTTCGTCAATTTCCTTCACTACCAGCGGGTAAGCCAACCGTTTCTTGATGCACTATACTACAACCGAGTTTGATTGTCTTCTTATATGGTCACACCTTCCTTCATCCTTATTTCGTTATCAATGTACAACATACATGTCGATACAGGTGTTAGCCCAGTGGCGTATCATCACCACTCAAGAAAGGGGTATTCAACAAATGGTTCCTTGTTGCAATACGATCTTTGAACCGAGCACTAAACTTGTCTGCGATAGATTTACACCGTTCAACTCCTGGTGAACCTCTACAGCGCTGCAACCGGCTCTCGACGGGCCGATAGTGCCGTTGGCGCGACGTCCTTCCACCCGACGCGACGTCTCAAGTGTGATTAACAAGTCCTCATAAAACCGTCCCTCCAACAGAATGAGCGTCATCGATCAACTGGAGAAGTTTCCGTCACTACCTCGGGGCATGTGTTTGGTAGACGCGGTGCGTGTGTCGCTCACCAGCGAGTTGTTGTTGATCTTGATGTAGATTATAACGGCCGGGACTATGATTGCTAAATAGAGATCATCCAAAATGTAAAGTGTCTCCCTCCCTCTCTCCCTCACCCCCCTCTCTATGTCTGTCTCTCTCTCTCTCTCTCTCCTCTCTCTCTCTCTCTCTCTCTCTCTCTCTCTCTCTCTCTCTCTCTCTCTCTCTCTCTCTCTCTCTCTCTCTCTCTCTCTCTCTCTCTCTCTCTCTCTCTCTCTCTCTGTGTGTGTGTGTGTGTGTGTGTGTGTGTGTGTGTGTGTGTGTGTGTGTGTGTGTGTGTGTGTGTGTGTGTGTGTGTGTGTGTGTGTGTGTGTGTGTGTGTGTGTGTGTGTGTGTGTGTGTGTGTGTGTGTGTGTGTGTGTGTGTGTGTGTGTGTGTGTGTGTGTGTGTGTGTGTGTGTGTGTGTGTGTGTGTGTGTGTGTGTGTGTGTGTGTGTGTGTGTGTGTGTGTGTGTGTGTGTGTGTGTGTGTGTTCGATTCCTGGTTTCGCAAATCATTCATCCCTCTTGTAGCTGGGGTGGATAATTTGCGTAACACCGGAGAAATTCCTATCTACTTGTACGAATACGGATTTAAACACATTTATAAAACATACCTATTGTACACACGTACGTGCATTCCTGTGCCTACTTATGTGGGGTGTGTCCGTGAAAACACCAAGCATACACATGAACACGCATGCACACACGCACACGGGCAAACACAAGCACACTGCGTCAATGTTACGCAGGTCGGCGTCACGGAAAATCAAGTTGTTCGCGTAAACAACGCTACTCCGACCCGATCGCCAGCGACGAGAAATGAGCTATGGTCGCTGCCAATGGCGGGTACTGTACACGCCCCACAATCAAACCGGCCCATTAAATCTCACTGAATGAACACTCGTTACGCGGGCGTGCGCCTGTTACCCCGATCATCAACAAAGACCCACCGGGGTGAATGAGGGTTTCCAGGGTGAAAGTCGATCCAACCCCTGCAGTAAAATTCTCCTGGCGCCCGTTAGTTGCGATTTTCGCCAAAACAACCATGATGAAGCTGAAAGCCTCACCTCCGAGCTATTAATTATATGTAGACGTGTATTGTGTGCGTGGTGCTGAACAGTGTCATAAAGGGGGAGAGCTGTTATTCGGCAGAACATGATGTGACACAATCCATCAAAATAGTCGGCAATCGCGACAATGAAGGTTGATGTCAACATTGTTGGGCGAATTGTATCTTCTCCAGCCTCTTGTCCATGGTTGCTTCGACCGCGTCATTTCAACTACGAAGTTGGAATTCAAACCACCGGGAGACCGCCACCGGGAAACTGGAATGCTGCCCGGTGGTAATGTATATATCATGGGGTTATTGGGGTTAACCAGAAGTGACTAAATAGTAAATATAGCTAATGTTCTCCGTCTACCTTGGTTTCACTTTCTGAGTGATTTGTTGGCTTCCGGGTTTGGTGTAGGATCCCACGAAACAAAAGAGAACACGTGTCACTAACTCCAAACTCAATAACATATTATTGACAAATAATTAATATAATATTCACTCCTCCAAATACCTGTTCAGAAATGTTGCTTGTTCGTAATAGTTCTCCGAGGTACCGCCACTTTTTGGAAACAGAACGCGATGACCAATAGGCAAAGCAGGCAGGTGGATGAGGACTGATTGACAAGAAATGTGGACATGGGACATGGTGATGTGTGGAACTGACTGGTGTACTATTCCTTCACATGTCCACCACTGTCTATAGTCAGGTACTCATTCGTAAAACTGAGTGAACTGAGACAAATTGAAGTGAACGAAATTGCTTAAATTTCAAAACCTCAGCAAAAGATTTCGAACCCGGGTTCTCTCGATTCAGAGTCCGATGTTCTAACCGCCCCGCCACCGCACCCACTGGTGTGCACCCACTGGTGTGCGCCCACTGGTGGGCGCCCACTGGTGTGCACCCACTGGTGTGCGCCCACTGGTGTGCGCCCACTGGTGTGCACCCACTGGTGTGCACCCACTGGTGTGCGCCCACTGGTGTGCACCCACTGGTGTGCACCCACTGGTGTGCACCCACTGGTGTGCACCCACTGGTGTGCACCCACTGGTGTGCACCCACTGGTGTGCACCCACTGGTGTGCACCCACTGGTGTGCGCCCACTGGTGTGCACCCACTGGTGTGCGCCCACTGGTGTGCGCCCACTGGTGTGCACCCACTGGTGTGCGCCCACTGGTGTGCACCCACTGGTGTGCACCCACTGGTGTGCGCCCACTGGTGTGCACCCACTGGTGTGCACCCACTGGTGTGCACCCACTGGTGTGCACCCACTGGTGTGCACCCACTGGTGTGCACCCACTGGTGTGCACCCACTGGTGTGCACCCACTGTAGCAAACTTAGTTATAAAGGTGTTCGGATTTTTTTATCACAACATCCTTAACAAAATTACAACAGCACGTGCAGATTGTCATCCCGAAAAACGGAACGAAGACCTGTGCCTAGAAACGACATATACAATATTGTGCCTATTCAGAATTATACCTTTACGGCCGACGTATTCAATGTGTCATAACTACACTATAAACAGGCGTGGGAAAGATTGATTTATAACGATAATGGAGACAGTCAAACTATCAATCATGCATATGATTATATGATGCATCGGTTTGTGCAAGATCATTACAATAGTTTCGCGAGTGGAGAGTTCGTGTCAAAGAGATCATCCAATGATTACGAGACGTGCAAGGATCAATTGATGACCAATCGACTGGTGATGAGGTACCACGCAGTGTACATGTTCCCACTGCTGATGTATCAATGACAAATTCATCACTTTCGAGTTGCCTAATGTAATTATAACCTTTTTGGAATCATCACTGGGTTAAATTCGTTGTCTGTGTGAAAAAAATAAAAGCAAATATATAATCCTAAATTATATGGTCATTGTGATTTCATGCTGTGTGATGTATGAAATTACAGTATATTCTTTATAGCATTTCTGCGTGAAATGGAATGCCGAACTATTTTAGCCATACACATCCAAACTTTTAACCCACACACGTTGCCTGATGAAAATCAACTGTTTGGTATAAAAATGTTGTGTTAACCAACACCGAAGAAGTAGTGAAAACAACCGTGAGAATATGTTCTTAAATAATTCAAATGGATTGTAGCGCTTAGAACTGGAGAAGTAACGTGACAATAATGTCAACGTATGTGGAGGAATTCACTTGAAACTGGGCCCAGTTGAAATAGCCGTACGCGTTCAGCGTCACTTCGGCGTCACTCGGGTAATTTCTGTTGAAGTGCCGTCCGCACGAGACGCGCCGTGCCTCTGTTGTCGCTAACAACGTCACGGTCGGGTGATTTCTTCTAACCCAATCGTTTCTGTACTGCGCCATTGAACGGAGACCGTATCTCACCGGAGATAACGCCAGACGTACTTGCCCTATTGGCCCGAGACCTGCCTCCATAACGAGAGGGGGGGGGGGGCAAAAAGTGCGTCGCGGTGTCGGTATGTCGTGTGTGCGACGATAGGTATTTAGTTGTATAAGCCACAGCACGTGCACGATACCAGCCACGGTGACGACCGTCCGTCACGCGCCGCTGCACATGTCTTCAGAACTGTCGCAAAGCTATTGTACTGGATAATTAGAAGCTATGAGCAAGTAAGATGCGTGACAATAAAACGCTATTGAACTCTGTCAGATGATATTTTGACCCGGGGTCATATTTTTCATGAATGTTGACCCACTTAATAATGTTTTTCAATATTAAAGTAAAATGTGCTAGAAAGTAATGTACGTCATATGTTGGTGAAACGTTTGTTATTCCTATATCATTTTGCACCGTGTGAACCATGAGAAGATGTCCAAATGAAGGTGTGTATCTAGGCAACCATCATATGTAGAAATCAACATTCAAGTATACAATTTCCCTGCTTTAGAAAAGTATTGCTGAAATATAAACTACTAAATACTATTTCCACGCATACGCCCACGTACCCACGTATACACACGCATGCACACTCGCACGCACGCACACAAGCAAGCACGCATCGCCGCCAAACGTTTTTGCTGTTCCCACTTTTTCGGATTTTCCCAAAATGCACCGCCCGTTGTTTTGTGTTGTCGAACGCTTACAGGTATATTTACGTCACAATTGCAGAACAGTAATAAAGTCTTTCAGTAGCAATGCCATAGCCAACTGTCATTAAGTAAACTAACTTTTAAAAGTGATTGCGTATGTGTAATGTTTTTTTTCAATGGTCTTCATTTTCCACCCTGCTTATAAGAACCAAAACTCAATTAAGTGTACAATAATGAATCAAGGCTATATCAGCCTTTAGAATAAGAACAACGCGTGGCTTGACATGTTATCTAGTTTCCATAGAAGCACGAACCTTAATGGAGGCTAATGTGAGGCGTTTCCCAGGGAACTTTGTCTGGACCAAAACACGTATTGGTCCATATCAATGATTTACGAATATGTGGATGACAGCACAATATTTTAAATATGCAACCAAAGCAGAGTATCTGTCATACAGGATTCAGCTAACTTTATTGCACAGTGATCTCGCGATAATGATATGCGCATTAACACGAGTAAGACAAAATAAATTGTTATATGTTTCTGTACAGAAACGTATGTTGAACCTTCGCCGTATATTAATATAAACGGGACTGATATAGAAAGAGTTACTCGAGCAACAGTTATCGGTGTAACTATGTCATCTGATTGAAATTGGAATGCACATGTAGATGAAATAGTTGACGGCAATAAATAAAGGCAAGGCAAAGGATGTGTATGATCTATCAGTTGAAACGTGCTGGAATCAATCAAAATGATTTGGTTAGAGTTTATGTATCTGTGATCAGACCAGTAGTTGAATATGCTTATTCGATATGGCACACGAACTTGTCTAAATACTTATCGGACAATATCGAGATAATCCAAAAACGGTGTTTCAAAACTATATTTCCTGGTTTTACGTACGAGGATATTCTGCAGATGGTAAACATACCAACGCTGCACGACAGGCGCAGTGCGATATGTAAAGCGTATTTCGGTAGAATGAGGCGTGGTGACCACAAACAGAATCAGCTACGACCGGACACTCGAATGGTTCCATATGCTCTAAGATCATTTACCGAGCTACCCGTTCCAATGGCTAACACAAATCTCTACAAAAACTCATTAATACCATCGTGTTTGATACACTGTCAAAACACTTAAATGGTTTATTAGCTATGTTTTAACATAAAATGTTAATACCTAAAGTCATTTATTATTTTCATTGTAATCAAATCATTATGATGATTAGAATGAAGTGTATTAATGTAATTATAATGATACAGTCAGTTTTAATATAAAGTGCCTCCTATTAAGTGTGTTGCGTTCACGGTTAGTTTTAATGAATTGTTGTCATTAATGTTATTACGTACAAAATGTGCAATAATTATGTTTACGTAACTTCCGTTGTATTATAACATAATTACACTTGCGTGGCTTTGTGTATTTTATCGTGACTGTATGTACAATCCAACTGAGAAGTTGCCAATTCTGATTCTGAACCTATAATGCATTATACATCAGTGATGGAAGTTAATGTGTTCCAATGTGTTAATACAAGCTCGGGAGACGTGACGTCATGCAAACAGGCTTGTTTAATCCGGACTACATAATGGATTAGTATTGCTGTATTAGCAGATGGCGTGACTGATTAGTTTATCGGTAAACAATGACGGTTTTACAAAGTAGAGGACATCCCGTGTGTGCATTGTGCTGGAACTATTGCCGTGAAATGCCACCTGGAAAAGAAAATAAGTGGATTCGACACTTGGTGTCGAACTGCCACGTCACTCGTGCTTCCCAAATGACGCAGAATCCGCCTGGTCAAATAACGCGCCGACAGGCAAACTAAACCCCACAATCACACGAGCAGGCATTACATAACATCGCCCACAATTGACAAAAGCACAATTGTACCATAAATCACGTTTTGCGTCACACCTGAAACACTAATCAACTAACAACCACGCTGAAGAGAACTCGTCATGTTGGATTCATGACAGAACGCCAGCCAGTTAAAGTACCGTTACTCAATGTCCAGCGAGCTCCGTCCATCACTGACACTGATGACCACTCTCACGTAGCGATGGTATTTTAATCTGACCACTCATCGATTGCATACGCCATCGCCTACTTAACAATGCGACAGCTGCCATACCGGACCGGCCAAGCATCGCTGCCCGCAGTAGTAATGACCACTGTTGTTTCACGGCAGCTGGCGTGAAATTGGCTACAGTCTCGACCGGAAGTTCGTGGAATCCTGATCATCCCCCGATGCTCAACGGATTCTTGCCAGTTTCCGGTCAAACGGAACTTGTCACAGTATCACAGTGGTCAAACTGACGCAAGCTGGCTTAAACACCCGACTTGCTATCGGTTGAGCTCCTGTCGTAACCGCCGTCCATCGGTCAGTCCACACAGCCATACTAGGTAGTTAATTTGGAGCAAACTATCTGCTGACCGTATAAATACAAGCTGTGGCTCAATGTCATCTAAGAAAGGCTCCAAACTAGAGAGTACACACATCTCTTCTTCAAACGTATGCTGACGTCATCGTCTTTCCAGATGTTGGCAAGGTGATGTATAATGCTGCCTACACATGTCGTCGCTTCGCAATTTTTCAGACACTGCACTATCTAGTTTTTCCCATTCAAACATTGATGGTGCTAAAACTTGATATCGAGGCAATAGCACCTGTGTACCGTAGGTTCATACACTTTGTTCTCACATAACACATTCATATTTTTGTTTGACTATTCGTCGGCTACTCGTACGACACCAGTTGATTTAGTGTATAGCTTTCGAACAAGCCAAACCAGGGGCTTATGCCCGGCATAAACAGGCGACAGCTGATAACTACAACTACCTTGTTGCAGACTGTCGAGTCTTACCGAGGTGTGTAGTGAGTGTACAGAGGAAGATGCACATACTTATTGAAAACTAATTATCTGGAGTAGCATAACTAGTTCGTCTGTGTTTGTGATGAAGGATTATTTATAATTTCGTGTTCTAGAATATGTTTCCTTCCTACAACCGTCCCGGTTCCACTCTACAACTGTGGAATAGAAAGTCTTCACCTTCCACTGACACACGTAACAATACAGAGCTTCCTACATCCAGTACACGTGAAACGCAGCCTGCTGGGCGGAGATAGCTGCGCTGGAGTGAACGATGCCCATTGTGTGCGCGGCCCATACGTAATCCTGTCCGCGTCTCCACGATAATGCCACAGACGCCTTCTTCAGCGAGCGCGACCGATTCCCGCGTTGGGAGAACGGCTCTTTGATGTCCTTTGTAGATCGACGTTATACGCTGCCCAATCCATCCCGTTGCGTAATTACCTTCGTTGTTATTACACCTTTATATAATCGAACAATGTTGACAACCAATTATGTGTGTAGCTACGATGAGTATGTTCGTAAAATGTCGCGTCTGATACTGGGTTTAAGCTTTGTTGATATTACGCCATTGCAATATGCGAACAGCATGGACGGGTCTGCGAAGCGTTCGTTATATTGCTCAATTTCGGTGACTGATGAGTTTTGTCCGAGCTTGAGAGTTATACATTTTGGGGAACAAGTCCTGCTATAGTAATGAGTGAACGCCTCGTAGGTGACGTTCTGAAGCATTGCGCGATAGGTCTTTCTTAAGATAATGAAATATGTAATCAACATTAAAAACTGAAGTATTGGAACGGAACTTGTCTGTCAGTTACATCAGCATTTTCATTATTTATTAAAAATGGCACGTGTGACTTCCTTTCTTTGCAACGTTTCGCGCAATTAACGGATAACATAGTTTTTGGTATTTTTTTTTTAATTGGTGTAAATTGACAGAAGTTACATTCTTTTTCAAATTAATACTGTCGCATTGTAAATGCCACCGAATTTCATAGCATCCGACATGTTTCTACCTTGTTGCCATGAGTGTGTAATTTGGGTGTCCTTATTGAAAATAAATAGAAAATAAAAATACTTGAAAATACTAATTAATTTATTTAATGTGATCGTTTTAAATGCACATACATTTATTAAATAACCGTTAAATGACAGCAAAATTTCACAGTGCATTACTACATTGAAACCGACTCTTATGGGTATTACAGACGTGTGGGACACTGAACACTTGTCGCCGGAGAAGACGCTGAATAGATGTTACACAATAATGTGATTTTATTTACATGCATTTGTGACAACATTGCAAAACAATTTGAATTATACAAATTGAAGCCAAAGATAACAAAACGTGTGGTTTAATACTTTAGTTTAATAAATGTTGCATTTTAAAAGTTACACGTTGATTGAGTCCACTGACGGATCTACAGATTACCACAAGATAAATGTATGGATTGGATTCGCCAGAAGTCTGCCGTCTGTCGAAAAGAGGGAGACATTGTTACGTCAATACCCATCCGGGATATAGTCGCTACACTCGTTACGTCAGAACGTCGCCATGACGACATCGGCGCTGTTGGATCGTGTATGGCTCAATTGAAACTAAGGCAATTATGACCGTCTACATAGGCCAGGTGCCCGCAACATGAAAAGTCCTTGTACCTTGTACCTTTGATGTTCGCTCAATCGCCTTATGGTCTGTTCATCGGCCGCGGCGTCCGGCGGGTCTTCGCGAGGAATGCGCCACGGAGTCCATCGAGGAACGTCGTAGTTTTCGAACTAAGAAGGTAAATATACAGTAACCCATTAGGGAATGACCATGTTGGAACCTACATAATCCCACATCGACAAAGCCATTTGTGCACTAAAGGAATTTACTTTCAGGTCAGATTATGGTCAGTTTGCAACTGTTTTGAGGATACACACACCCGCGCGCGCGCACACACACACACACACACACACACACACACACACACACACACACACACACACACACACACACACACACACACACACACACACACACACACACACACACACACACACACACACACACACACACACACACACACACACACAAACCTAACATTTATTTGTCTGATCATTTCAGGTCATACGGTGGTCTCACAACCGGTCATACAAGGGGCCTACGGCGTTAGACTAAAACTAGTCTAACATAATATGCAACAATCATAATTTTATTGATCACTTCTTTGGGTTTTTTCTGTGACGTCACATCCACTACTATTTGCAAAGTCATATCCGATACAAGTTGCCACGGTTATTTACTTGACGACGTATTTACTGGACATGATGGTGTGAAAACTGCTGCACACCACTCATGCCGTCGTTGGCTGTGGCATGAGGTGGTCAAGCCTGGAGCACACAACATAATCACTTATGCCGTCGTTGGCTGTGGCATGAGGTGGTCAAGCCTGGAGCACACAACATAATCACTTATGCCGTCGTTGGCTGTGGCATGAGGCGGTCAAGCCTGGAGCACACAACATAATCACTTATGCCGTCGTTGGCTGTAGCATGAGGCGGTCAAGCCTGGAGCACACAACATAATCACTTATGCCGTCGTTGGCTGTGGCATGAGGCGGTCAAGCCTGGAGCACACAACATAATCACTTATGCCGTCGTTGGCTGTGGCATGAGGCGGTCAAGCCTGGAGCACACAACATAATCACTTATGCCGTCGTTGGCTGTGGCATGAGGCGGTCAAGCCTGGAGCACACAACATAATCACTTATGCCGTTGTTGGCTGTAGCATGAGGCGGTCAAGCCTGGAGCACACAACATAATCACTTATGCCGTCGTTGGCTGTGGCATGAGGTGGTCAAGCCTGGAGCACACAACATAATCACTTATGCCGTCGTTGGCTGTGGCATGAGGTGGTCAAGCCTGGAGCACACAACATAATCACTTATGCCGTCGTTGGCTGTGGCATGAGGTGGTCAAGCCTGGAGCACACAACATAATCACTTATGCCGTCGTTGGCTGTAGCATGAGGTGGTCAAGCCTGGAGCACACAACATAATCACTTATGCCGTCGTTGGCTGTAGCATGAGGTGGTCAAGCCTGGAGCACACAACATAATCACTTATGCCGTCGTTGGCTGTAGCATGAGGTGGTCAAGCCTGGAGCACACAACATAATCACTTATGCCGTCGTTGGCTGTGGCATGAGGTGGTCAAGCCTGGAGCACACAACCTAATCACTTATGCCGTCGTTGGCTGTGGCATGAGGCGGTCAAGCCTGGAGCACACAACATAATCACTTATGCCGTCGTTAGCTGTGGCATGAGGTGGTCAAGCCTGGAGCACACAACATAATCACTTATGCCGTCGTTGGCTGTGGCATGAGGTGGTCAAGCCTGGAGCACACAACATAATCACTTATGCCGTCGTTGGCTGTAGCATGAAGTGGTCAAGCCTGGAGCACACAACATAATCACTTATGCCGTCGTTGGCTGTGGCATGAGGTGGTCAAGCCTGGAGCACACAACATAATCACTTATGCCGTCGTTGGCTGTAGCATGAGGTGGTCAAGCCTAGAGCACACAACATAATCACTTATGCCGTCGTTGGCTGTAGCATGAGGTGGTCAAGCCTGGAGCACACAACATAATCACTTATGCCGTCGTTGGCTGTAGCATGAGGCGGTCAAGCCTGGAGCACACAACATAATCACTTATGCCGTCGTTGGCTGTGGCATGAGGCGGTCAAGCCTGGAGCACACAACATAATCACTTATGCCGTCGTTGGCTGTGGCATGAGGTTGTCAAGCCTGGAGCACACAACATAATCACTTATGCCGTCGTTGGCTGTATCATAAGGTGGTCAAGCCTGGAGCACACAACATAATCACTTATGCCGTCGTTGGCTGTATCATAAGGTGGTCAAGCCTGGAGCACACCACATAATCACTTATGCCGTCGTTGGTTGTAGCATGAGGCGGTCAAGCCTGGAGCACACAACATAATCACTTATGCCGTCGTTGGTTGTAGCATGAGGCGGTCAAGCCTGGAGCACACAACATAATCGCTTATGACGTCGTTGGCTGTGGCATGAGGTGGTCAAGCCTGGAGCACACAACATAATCACTTATGCCGTCGTTGGCTGTAGCATGAGGTGGTCAAGCCTGGAGCACACAACATAATTACTTATGCCGTCGTTGGCTGTGGCATGAGGTGGTCAAGCCTGGAGCACACAACATAATCACCCTTTGCCCGATACTGTTTTAAACGTTAACATTCCATCCGACATTGTCTATCATTTTTATTTTATTATAAAGTAGCTGCCGTTGTGATATTTAAATGCTTTCTGTGGCACCCTGCCAACTCTGTGGCACCCTGCCAACTCTGTGGCACCCTGCCAACTCCCACACAATTGTTGGTATTTCAAAATCATTGTGAGGTAACATAAAACACGTCGTAAACAATTAGAAGGAAATATGTCCGCAGAGGACACCACGTGAGGCGCTGCGTCCACTTGCAGGCCTGCTGGCTTTGGGAGATATTTCCTGTTGTTAATGTGCTTTTTAATGTCTAGTAATATTTCTGTTAACATATTTTGTTTTTACGACTATTCCAAGTTAACTTTATGTTAATAATCTTTTTCAACTAACGAATATCTAAGTCAATATTTATGCTACCATGTATTGTTTTTTATGAGTAAACGACTAATCTTTGTTACTATTTGTGTTGACATGTTTTTCTTATGACTACACAATATTTATATTATCTTAAACTGCTGTCTTTTATCACTAAACATAGTGTTTATGTTAACATGTTTTGTTTTTATTACTAAGCAGAACATAAATAAACAAAAAAACTATGTTAACCTGTTTTTCGTGTGGGACTAATATTCATGTTACCAAGGTTTGCGTTCGGTGATTGGACATAGCATTGTTATTAAAACGAAACAAAACACGTGGTTTGGGGGCTTTGAGATAATACAATCTAACCATGCAACTAAAATCAAGAATATCACGCTAGCTGTTTACTCGGAATGTGTTCTAAAATTGGGTTATTCTGGTCAATTATACGGTTAACTGAGGGCTGACATGTTAACCAGCGCGACCGATAAGCGCATGTGCAGTGCTACGAAACCAGGTAACCTAGACTACCGCGTATGTTAAAGCGCGGCGGGAATACACACGACCAACACAAACTCTCAATCAAATGGGATGCTATATGCAAGAAAGGGAACTAGTTTAATAAACAGTATAAGTGTAAGTAAGTGTTTACAAATATATTTTCTTTTAGCGAGCGAATATTGCCAGATTATGGCACCCGTGGCCATCTAACAGCATGGCGCCGCCCATGAAATTAAAATAATGTGTGTTTAACTAGGTTTTCCTAGTAAACCACTGTCGTGATATTCTTAATTGTAGTTACAAATGGTTATGTTTTAGTAATTTATTATGCATAACACCCTGACTTTTGTTTATACTTGTTGATTGAACGCGGAATGGTTACACCAATTTGAGAAAGAAATTATCCAAAACATCAGTTTTGTAACTACTTTACCCGAACAAAGAAAGTGGCAGCACCCGATGAAGGCAGTGCCAGGAACACGTCCTCGCAGAATCACGAGAGAAGGCGGGGTATACAAATAAATTACTCCACGATTAGGTAACATTAAAAAGTCATTAGATATCAATTTCGATTCGCTTACAACTTCGATCGGGCAATAATGTTAATTGTCTATCAAGTCTCTCTTTCTGGTCAGTCAATCAGTTTCCGCAAATACGTAGTTGACCACTACCTTAATGAGCAATCGTCGCACGTGTGATGATCGTTTGATTGGACCTTGACGTAATCAGAGCCGATCAGGATGATGGAATAGCATGTCGTCTCTCCCAACCTCCCTTCGCCGTTTCTTCCCTGAATACCTCCCTCATTTAATTCTTCTATCCCCCATTTTACCACTCTGTCCACATTGTTCCTTCTTCCCTTCTGATGATCAAATCTAATCAATAATATTAAATATGAGATATCAGACTAAATATAAGACTTTCTTAAAATAACTGTTAACATAAAAAAAATTAATCAACAAGAGATTTGTACCCATATTCTGCATAATTTTCATGACAACATTAATTCCTCTGTAGTCCCTAAACAATACGCTCTAATATGCGTGAACACTGCATAGTAGGTTTCTGGGCTTATACCAAAATCGTTTATCATACGATACGTTTTTCAATAATGTACTGGTACATATTAGACAATTTCAGTTGTAAGTTGTTCGCTCCCAACGTACGTCCATGCTTAACGTATAACTATAACGTACATCCATGCTTAACGTATAACTATAATGTACGTCCATGCTTAACGTATAACTATAACGTACGTCCATGCTTAACGTATATCTATAACGTACGCTCATGCTTAACGTATAACTATAACGTACGTCCATGCTTAACGTATAACTATAACGTACGTGCATGCTTAACGTATAACTATAACGTACGTGCATGCTTAACGTATAACTATAACCTACGTCCATGCTTAACTTATAACTATAACGTATGTCCATGCTTAACGTATAACTATAACGTACGTCCATGCTTAACGTATAACTATAACGTACGTTAATGCTTAACGCATAACTATAACGTACGTGCATGCTTAACGTATAACTATAACGTACGTCCATGCTTAACTTTTAACTATAACGTACGTCCATGCTTAACGTATAACTATAACTATAACGTACGTCCATACTTAACGTATAACTATAACTATAACGTACGTCCATGCTTAACGTATAACTATAACTATAACGTACGTCCATGCTTAACGTATAACTATAACTATAACGTACGTCCATGCTTAACGTATAACTATAACGTACGTCCATGCTTAACGTATAACTATAACGTACGTCCATGCTTAACGTATAACTATAGCTATAACGTACGTCCATGCTTAACGTATAACTATAACTATAACGTACGTCCATGCTTAACGTATAACTATAACGTACGTCCATGCTTAACGTATAACTATAACGTACGTCCATGTATAACGTATAACTATAGCTATAACGTACGTCCATGCTTAACGTATAACTATAACTATAACGTACGTCCATGCTTAACGTATAACCTATATATATATATATATATATATATAATTATATATATATATATATATATATATATATATATATATATATATATATATATATATATATATATATATATATATATATATATATATATATATATATATATATAATATACAACAATGATAAAATCATCATCTGATATGATCCACGGATATATGTTAACTTTATAGCGACACATGGAATACTGCACAACGCGGTGAAATCCCCCGAGTTTTGCAGGCTGCACGCAGGCTGCCCGCTGGGTCGCGGACAGTGCTACAGCTCGTCCCGACCTACTCACAAAAGCAGGTGGGAAACCCTCCGTCTAGGCGGAGCAGGTTGTATCCTGTAAATTGTCCCCTTTGTTCGTCGGTTTTACGCTTATTCTGTTCGAAATGGTGCGGAAACTATCGGCGTCGATCACGCATGCGTGACAGGGCGTCGCGCCGACGTAAAATGTACAATTAAACCAGCACGAGGCCTGCTATGAAACGGTGCAAATTCGCGTAAAATTTACGTGGCGGCGATCCGTTCCGTCCGAGTTGGTGTTGGAAAAGAAATGTGCAGTCGAGCGACTTCGCTCATTGTGTGTCCGGCTCGTGGCCAATCGCCCGCTATCAAATTATATCAGTGGGTGCGGTTGCCCGATATAGAGGGACGTAGCTGCTGCTGCTGGTGCAAAGGTCAGCATTTTGGCTGCAATTTTATTTGCTAACATAACGAAGGTCGTAGCAACACCAAACATTATAACAGTGGCACTTTGTTCGCAAGCTTTTTAGTTATGTTCTAATAAAACATCGTCGAAGAAAAACAGACGATGTGTGTGTCTGACAGACAGACAGACAGACAGACAGACAGACAGACAGGCAGGCAGGCAGACAGACAGACAGACAGACAGACAGACAGACAGACAGACAGACAGACAGACAGACAGACAGACAGACAGACAGACACAGCACACATTGATGAGTCACGTATATATAAATACACAACACCTAGGACGCGCCCACCCGCCCAGGTGAGACCCCGCTTAGAAATTCTTAGCCCTACGTCTATCGATCATCATCGTTCCTAATGAAGTCATCACCTCCCCCGTCCATCAAGGGTCGTTATACAATGAGCACTGGCAGCTTTCATCTATGGCAACCAAGAAAGAAACGAATGCTTGACGAGTCTATTTTTTACTCACACTTAAAACACGCACCTACTTCGGTGGAAACACGATCGACCCCGCAACCATCGCCTCGGGGATAGTCCGAGTCATCGACGTCGGTCGTAGACTCATTGTAATGTTACTTGAGAAGACATAGACAGGTCGAAGGAAGTGGTCGGTCGCCGAGTATCACGATCACAGTAATACTGATATCACGTCAGGTGTATAATTTATGAAACTGTCATTCGTAATAATACACTCTGTCGCAAAACTGTCGGAAAACACGCGCGTATAGAAACACAATAAGCTCTTAGTCACTTTCCGAACGTCAATCATTGCATTAACAATGTCATTGTCATCATTACGAGCGAATGCAACTGTAGTAGTTGGGGCGTTTGCTTCTGCAGTGAATAATATTCGCGCAGTAATTGCAGCGTGGCTGAATGCTTCCCAGAGAAGTCGGAGTTGGTGTTGGAATGAACAGGTCTGCCAGCGGGTGAAGTGTAAACCGCTTTGGCTCCACCGCGGTATAGAAGGGCATAGTTTGACCTTTGCATGCCGAGCAAACGCACTAAAGAGATGGAACATTGTGAGATAGAACATCTTGAAAACGTTTACCACAAATTATGTATAATTACGAATACCAAATATACACTACGGTATATTTCTTTCTTAAATGTACCGGAACAGTGGCAACAACATGGCTTATTTTAAATGGTTTCTTTCCCCCTCCCCGTAAATCCGCATCTGGTTATTTGCGAGCGTTTCCGGACTGTTTTCATCAACATCCTAAACCGTTCTAAATGAACACTATTGACCAAACCATCTGACCCCTGGGCATCCGGCAGTAAAAATAAACGCTACACAGAACCGTGACCTCCCACAAAATTAAACCCGCCGCCCAGCGGACGAGGGGCGGAAACGCCAATTCAACGCCTGTCGTCGATTCGTCTTGATTTGTGACACCCGCTAGTCTCTGCCTCCGTGATGCACTCTGCGCCGCCGACTTTGACGAGAAGACAAAGCTCCGAGTGGCGTCTTTGGATCGCGGGCGTGTATCGTCTTACAGAAAACCTAAAACTGATACATAGGTAGGTTGACTGCTTGTCGGAACAGTGGACATAGACCTGTCATGTGTTTTCAGCACGTGTGCTTGTTAAATAGGCGCGTTGAAATCGGTCGACTGCAAAGTATGAAACGAACATGTCGTGGTTCAAGTATTGCGGTAACATATATTTAGCTAAAAGCCCACGACGAATCAGGCGCAACATGACACTAAGATGAATGGAAGTGTTAATGCGATTAGGAATTTACTTGTATTTAATTTGTTTGTAAGGCCACGCGTCTGTATATTTACTTTACTCACAGCCTTGTTCGCTGCCTGGCGATGAATGACTCCGTTAAAAAACACGGTTTCGGCCTTGCGTTTCAAGTTGTTTCCATCTACATATGGCTTATCCATCTCTGCTTTAACTCATTTGTGCAGGTATTTCGCGATTTCCCCGTTTCCTTTTGTCCCGATGGTTCCATGTGAGGTCTTGTCTTGTCTTGTCTTGTCTTGTCTTGTCTTGTCTTGTCTTGTCTTGTCTTGTCTTGTCTTGTCTTGTCTTGTCTTGCTGTGTGATGTGTTGGTTGTGCCAATCCAGCTCCACTTAGTCTTTTTCTAAATGTAAGTGTATCGAAAATAGAATAAAGTGTTTTAGTGCTTTATCATTTTCTTCTATAAGCCAAGGAGGTCGCACATAATGGTCATTGCTGAAACGTGTTTTGGACATATATGCCGATTTTGTATGCAACTAGAACAATATGAAATTAATATTTTATAATTAAAGAAAATGCATCTGAAAAACGCTACAATAATTCGGAACGTTGTTACACGTGTCCAACGTTCGAAGGTCGAGACGGAGCAGAGAACGGCAGTCAAGATGGACAGAAAGAGCGGCATGTGAAGATAATATAGCATCCGTCGGTCGGGCATGGCCCATTGACCAATTTAATGAATTATTCCGCGCCACTTTGTGGAGAACAAAAGCAATGAACGGTCGCAGTAATTAGTCACGTAATTAGACAAGTTTCAAACGGACGTCTTGAGCAATGTTACGTCATGCTATGGTCCACTTCAGTCGACTGATTAGGATAGTTAGGCAGGACGGGGCTAGGGAGGAGCCAGGGCTGGGGAGCGTTTGTCTGATGAATGGACGGAGGATCAACCGTCAACAAGATGGAACAGGTCGAGCTGGCACGTACAATGTCGTACATAGAGTTCTCTGTAAGACCTGCGCTGGGTTGGTCATGTGACACAAAGACCACTCCATCAGCTGCGGTAATGAGCCATACAAGATTTAACTAGATTTAACAAGACTTAATTAGATTTAAAATATTTAACAAGATGTAACTGCATTTTACAAGATTAAAAAACATTATTAAGAACTCGCAAGATTATATGCATATATGTCACAATATTTAACCTGGTACAAAATATTTAACCGGATGATA
>OY759274.1:2350825-2410825 GCA_963662155.1 Lamellibrachia columna | reverse complement strand
TTATTCACAATGAAATGCTGTTATATAGTTGTCGCATTGTTCGTTTTGAAAGCGGGCGAACGCGTATACGTTATGTGTCCAATCGCATCAACGGCAGAAGTCAAACTTAGACGTGTAGCTACACCTTCAGTAGCACATCACTGGATGCATTTTAAACTATGTAAGCCTACAACGGAATGGCTACACTGCAATCAGTTCACGGTCGTTCTGCTTAAATCGGCGACTTAGACACCAACGCGACACCTGTCCACCAGTGTGCGTGTTAACGCGGCCCCACCACTAGTGCTTTAACATGTCTCGATATTGCACAATTTTGCATAACCTTGCTCGTCTCCGGAGCTTAGCAGGCAATAACCCTGCCAGTTCGCACGCTAGGCTTCCGGCCCCACGGGTGCCCTTTAAAACACCTGCACGCCACCACTCCTCAACAATTGTCCATCTGCGGTCAATCTGCCTCATGTGTTGTGTCCGTTTCGTCACGACAGGTTTCTGGACACTGATGACTTTATGGTGTCGTCATTCACTCGCTGTGTGGCGCTGGTGTCAACTCATTACAGACATCGTTATCGTAAATGCTAATAGGTGGCGTGTCTTCGTTGTTACTATTCTGCATTTTCGTCCCCAGGAGCTGCACCCGCAGGGGACAGACACGGTTAATTGACTCTGATTCTCCGCTAACGATTTTAGCGCCCTGTGATTTGGAAAATGTCAAGTCTTAGCAAGCGAGGCTATCTTTAGAAATTCGCCATAAACCTTCACGTCAAATTGACGCTGCCATTGTCAGTTTACGAACACAGAACACTGTAGAATGCTCACCCGTATCTAGAGAAATACCCGTAAACGTGCATTCTAACGTCAGCCGAACCGTTTGTGGAAGCAGTACTAACTGAATAGTTTCATGTACTCTAATGCTACCGCCATGACCAACAATGATTGGTTTAATGAAATAGTTAACACAATTCCTGTGTGAGTCGTATTAGTATAAGGAGGTGTCATTGTATTACTTGTTGGGCACAAAATATTGAGATATCTCGTTAAGTGACGCCTGGCTGACAAAATGTGTAATTGTTTATGGAAGCTTCTAGATGCTAATGTTAACTCAGAATTATCTAATTAAAAAGTACCAGCGTCGAGCAGCGAGATTTGTGAAGCATTATAACAGTCGGGAAAGCAGTGTGACTGAGACGACGAAAGAGCTTTAGTGGGAGTCACTGGAGCGACGCAGAGAGACCAGTCGCGTAATGATGTTTTACAAATCACTACACGGAGAGACAGTTTTTCCCTTGCCATGTCATCTTGTTCGGACGAACGGCATCACGCGAGGCAATAGCGAGAGATTTGTCCAGGTGTCGGTTAGGACAACTGTTTATTCTAGCAGCTTCAACAACACTGCACGACACCGTTGTGTCTGCATCCACCGTAGACACTTGTAAAGTTAGGTTTGGGAGATCTGAAGTCTCTGCAGTGCTTTCGTACTGACCTTCGGGTTCTTGCCAATTACTATATAGACATACCACGTAAATGTGCCAAACGAATGTGTTTTCCACGGATTGTTAGTAGTAAAACATATAACACACAGAATAGCAAACGTCTGCGCAGCCTGAGAAAGGATACAAGAGAGGAGAGAATACGAAACCTTAATCGGAGATCTTATTAGAGCAGCGGTTGAAACAGTCTTAATCTATGGGCAGAAACATGGACGATCACCAAAAGTTCGCAGGAATAATTAGATGGACGCCACACACGACTACTACGTAAAGTACTCAACATCTCCTGGACACAACACGTGACAAATAGAGATGTATACATAAAAACACAAACAATCTGAGAGACAATCAGACGGAGGCGTCGCCCACACTCGCTGTAAGGAAGACGTCGGGACGCGATCAAACTGTTCCGCATATATCCGATGTTCCTTATACCCCTGATATACAACACAGCGTGTAGGACAGAACGGGTATTTCTAAGTGTTTCCTTACACTGGAGTCCTTATAGCGAGCGTCCACTACGTGCGTCTTAGACACAAGGACAAGGAAACACAAAGCAAAAACAACACGACTTAACACAAGTATCAACTTACCAAGTAAACAGCTAATAGTTTGTGTTGTATTTTACGCAGCAATCGCACATATAAACGGAGACGTGGACACAACAAATAAAGACATGCGTATAAGTATAATTTATTTCCTATTATTGGTATTTCTAACATATCAATGAATTATGGAATAAATGGAATAAAGAAACTGTACAGGTTTATATAACATCATAGCTCACAACATTAGTTAGTGTAAAAAGATAGACGAGAATATTATTTTGCGCGATATTGGAAACCATTATATCAAGTTATGCAATCAATTCTCTGCAGTAATAGCGTACATTCATCGTGGTATACTTTCATTGAAAGCCTTTATCACGAGCTATTTCATCGTGGTATACTTTCATTGAAAGCCTTTATCACGAGCTATTTCATCGTGGTATACTTTCATTGAAAGCCTTTATCACGGGCTATTTACGTGTGTCCATGAAACAACGATGTATAGCTTACATACAGCTGTTCAGTACAGAGTCATCGCAGCTTTCAACCGACATATTCCTTCAAGTGAATTTGAGACACTGTCAGCAATACACAAATTTGTGAGTTACGTCATAAAAAACAACAAGCTATGACGTTACTACACATGACTCGATCGAGCGTGATAAAACACCTCTTCACCGTGAGTCATCTTCAAAGTTGTCTTCCCCATGTCCATATAATTATCATCTCGGTGAAAGCTGCATTCGGCGATGATATCGCAACGTTCACCATTAGGTGGTATCACACGAAAAGGAGACGGCACACGAACGATCTCCCTTGGGCTTTTAGTCGGCGTCTGTCCATTAAAGTTATGCAAATCGTGTATGTTCAGACGGCCGTGCAAACGCGTTGTGTACACCGGGGCTTCTGTGGCGAGGCGATCTGTTTGATGTGCGGGTGGGTCGCTGGTTGAGGCGCGTGCTGCCGATGGTTGCCGCCAGTAGCGCTGAACACTGTCAGTGCCTACAAGAGGAAGCGAGGCGGTCGTAATGTTTCCTTATGGAGTAACGTCATCACAAAGTACAAAGGTCGTGGGCGTGATTTGCTGTGAATGCCCTCGGGGTAGATAAGTATGCGTCATAAATATCGCAGGTGTGTAGGAATTATTAGTGTCCTACTCGAATGGAGGTTATTGGTTCAGTTCATCAGGGCTTCATTGTCAAAGGGTAAATGGTCGTAAATGACCCATTGCGTAATAATATGTATGCTACAGCGTGTCTAGGGTTAGGGTTAGACACTGAACGTCGGGCTTCGGAATCGCGTAAATGTTTGCCTTCGTAGAGAAGGTTGTAGAAAGGATGAAACCACCTACCCACACACCCACCCACACACCCACCCACCCACCCACGCTGTCAGTGCCTACAAGAGGAAGCGAGGCGGTCGTAATGTTTCCTTATGGAGTAACGTCATCACAAAGTACAAAGGTGTGTAGGAATTATTAGTGTCCTACTCGAATGGAGGTTATTGGTTCAGTTCATCAGGGCTTCATTGTCAAAGGGTAAATGGTCGTAAATGACCCATTGCGTAATAATATGTATGCTACAGCGTGTCTAGGGTTAGGGTTAGACACTGAACGTCGGGCTTCGGAATCGCGTAAATGTTTGCCTTCGTAGAGAAGGTTGTAGAAAGGATGAAACCACCTACCCACACACCCACCCACCCACCCACCCACCCACCCACCCACCCACCCACCCACCCACCCACCCACCCACCCACCCACCCACCCACCCACACACCCACCCACCCACCCACCCACCCACACACACCCACCCACTCACCCACCCACACACCCACCCAGTGGCACCCACTCACTGATCACCCACACTCTGATGTATCAAGCTATCCACGAACAAGCTCGTCAATCCCCAGCTAAAACTATTGCGATATCTCGTGGCTCCAGTCGCCCCACACATACCTCGTCTCGGTGTCCACTGGTCCCTGGCCGTCAGCAGGGAGCTCGGCCGGGAGGACTCGTACGTTCCTTGTCCACTGTCGTCGTTCGAAGTCTCCCCGCTACGCGGCGTACTGTCGCCTCCTTGATCCCATGTCAGCGTCTAGCAATGAAATAAACACAGCTCTATCATTCGTAAAAGGAAACTGGTGAACTGTGAAGGGGAGAACAGTTGTACGTAAATCAAGATATATATATATATATATATATATATATATATATATATATATATATATATATATATGTGTGTGTGTGTGTGTGTGTGTGTGTGTGTGTGTGTGTGTGTGTGTGTGTGTGTGTGTGTGCGTGTGTGTGTGTGTGCGTGCGTGCGTGCGTGCGTGCGTGCGTGCGTGCGTGCGTGCGTGCGTGCGTGCGTGCGTGCGTGCGTGCGTGCGTGCGTGCGTGCGTGCGTGCGTGTTAACTGACCCGAGTCTAATCATGGTTAACAGTCCCGATTAATCACTATATAAAGATGTGCAGCAATAGTTGATATGCGTTCACACGCACTGAAAACTCTCCGATATAACATTATGTGGTGTGCAAGAATACATGTGTTTACTTTAATCACTATTCAACCGCACCTACACGGAATCTACCAAAGAAACATGCGTCATTTCGCCTAACCACAGCAACAAACGTAAGATGATCATTCGAGCGAGACGTGCAACTAGCCTGTAGCTACATATCGTGGCTTTGGACGCCTTTCTTCAACGCTAGATTTAATCTGGTTTAATCGCACTGCGAGCACATCTAACCAGTGGTCCCAACGATAGCCTGTAATTACGCTTAACGTGTAATCTCTCGTGGAACCGCCGGGTGGCCGATTGTGTTCTGTGGTAAGTAGAAAGCCCGAAAGCTAGGAATGCCATAAAGCGTCTTAAAATATGTTTGTAAAGCATCAAGCAGATTTTTAAAGGCTACTATTTTAGGCGACATTGGATGCGGTGATGCTAATTGCAGGTGGCAATGACCAGTTAACACGTTTCTACAGAGACGGAAGTTCTCTTGGGAATTAAAATCAATGGAACTAATGTTAGGGAGTCGGTGTTAAATTGAGTCATCCACTTCTGTTGCCACAGGTGCGGAAACAGGAGTTTCTTGTTTACCATTTTTTTTACAATATCATTAACATAATTATGCAATTATTATCGTCGCAGTATGCAATTGTAGGACAGCTAAATTGCATAGGTTTGTGTATTCAAACATATATTTGCAGTTTTTACGTTAAACACAATTGTTGTTGTGCATGGCGCTACGACTTCTGCAAGTATAGGATCCATATATCGCGATGAATAAGCCATCGTCTTCGAAGTTTAAGTAATTTATCCAGGGCTTAACACGGATGGGTGGATTCTTCGGATGTCTTTCCCTTTGACAGTAGAACGCGCAATATTCATGAACATTTCCACCAGTGGCAATTCAACAAAAGTCGCACTGTGGAGTACAAAGCAACGTCATTTAATAACCAACTTAGATTGCTTTATTATGCTACAGAAGCACCAATATGACGCTCACTTTTCCGCGTCTCTTCTCCATTCAGCTGCGGCGCCGAACAAGACCTGAAGCGTTGCCAGAGATCACCTTCAGCCACGCACAGACATAAATGCCGCGACGCAGGTACTCGCCGACAATCAACACGATGACATCGGTGACAGCCAACGGCGACACTGTGACAGCCGACGGCAACACGGTGCTAATCGGTGACTATTAATGAAGGCGAAATGGTCGAATCGCCGCCAGAGGGGGCTGATGTCGCGACGCTTGGAGCGATTCGTAGCGGTATAAAAGACGCAAGAAGGCGAATTGCAACCAAGCAGCAGTCGGCGGTATAATGGCGTCATTGTGAGTGTCGCTATATGGTGATTAGATGGAGGCGGAGAACAAAGGGATGCTACGCCAATTTCCCACCTCCCTCGGGATAAATTAAGCGATGTTCTGGATTGATGGCATCCGTCACATTAGCATGATGTCTTCAATCGCTTTCACTCAGCCGCAATCAAAGTGTGTGTGTGTGTGTGTGTGTGTGTGTGTGTGTGTGTGTGTGTGTGTGCGTGCGTGCGTGCGTGCGTGCGTGCGTGCGTGCGTGCGTGCGTGCGTGCGTGCGTGTGTGTGTGTGTGTGTGTGTGTGTGTGCTTGCGCGCACGTGTATGTTTATCACCATGTGTGTGATTGCGTAGGCGTGAGCGCGTGCGTGACAAGGAGTGATAGCGAACGCGCCATTGCATGCATGCATGAGTGCTATATCATACACTTGTTCCAAAGAATACCCTCTTACTCGAACGGAGACTCCTTAGACGTGTACTCACACGCCGCGCACACAATTACACGCCGAACGGCAACACTTCAATACAACAATACAAACACATTCCCACGTATTCCCACGTATTCCCCTCCCTCGACGTACTTTTTCCGGTCATTTACCAGTCTAATGTAGGAATTTAACAAGGGCCATCCCAAGCGTTGTCGGATCAAAGCAAAATGACGACAACGACAACGTCTTCCGTGGTTCTCAATAAATCATTTCACGGCGAGTCATAGAATCTCAATCACAGCTGAGTTCCCCATTCGATGGTCCAAACTGTCTCAAACAACCGGGGAATTCATCAGAAGAAGACACCAGGTACTTCTGACGTATATCTTCTCTGGGGGGGGGGGTATTTTAATGCAAATTTGCCCAAGGCTAGTTTGCGGATAGATGGAAGGAGAACTAAATGGGATGCAGGAAGCGTGACCAATTGCATGAAATACGGATGACTTCAGAAAGTCACCAGGTCGATTCAAGACCTCACGACCTTGATCAGAGGTCACTCAGAGAGCCCAAACAAACGACGTTCGAACATCTCCTGTCAATGCCTTAACATTTAGTCTGTCTAGTTGATGAAGCACTTATATTGTTACATAGCAAATATGTTATTCATTTTAGCAATATTGTTGACTATGGAACCTAGTCTGTTTATGACAGTCTGTTGATCGATATTCCATCAGGGAACCCAGTCCATCTCGCAGTCAGGCCGAAGACATCCACCGACTGTTGACGAAGCGCCAGTACATTGCGAATGTTTCGATCGTATATCAATACAAGATATATGAATAACCAGTTTCCTGCTATCTTGAGTAAACTGATGTCAAATTATATAATGCATCATTCAACTAGATAACTACCTCACACGATATTTCTCGAGTTGATGGTCGCGCAAAATATGACTTGTAAATAACATCAATATGAATCCCGCAGCCGCAAAGTATGAAAGAACGACGACCAGATACAGCAGACGTAGACGCCATAAAATGTCCAATAATAACGACGAAATGTGCGCAACTGTGGGAAAGGCTGCCCTGTTTAGACAATGGATTAGTGTTTACGACCATGTCGTCTGCGTTTGGCAATGTCACCTGCGTCTGGCAGTTTAGGCGGCAAAGGCGCAGTGGCGTCACAGATACGCTAAAACCAACAACTACATCAACAGAGAACAAACAGCAAACAGAAGACCACAGTCACAAGGTAGACGTGGTCAGGAATAATTGTATATTAGTGGATGTTGCTGAACGTGGTGAGATCAAACATCGTCACATATTGAGAATTGCGTGGAACAATGTATCCAGGCCTACCGAGGAAGAAATCAAGCGTTAGGTGTGAGATTGGGTTGAATCTCAATAGAAAAGGACATCAAAAGACTGGGGAAATCAGGAAAAGACTAAGCAGCAATGCGGATTTTTTGTGTGATGTGAAGCGCATTTGAAAAATATTGTTACATCCAGGCAGTAGTGACGCACTCTGGTGGACGCCATATGTGCATTTAAGCGGTCAGCCCACAACACGATCCAACGGCATTGTATAGTTCTGTTAGTTCATAGCCGTCAGTATTAACAAAAACCGAGGGAGGTACATAAAATTACCTCATACACAGCTTGAAACTTCAAGAAAATAAAGTATTAGATTGTTCTATATTTTGCTGTTGCGTACACAAAAACAAATAATTTGCTTTAATAGTAATATGGGTTCAGTTAGTACTAAATAAATCATGAATATATGCGAAATCATCATCATTTTACTGTCTGATTGCATCAGCGAGAACAGTTAGTGTTGATACGACTGATATCAGAGCGGCTGTAATTTATTCAGTAGATGGAACAAAGGCGATCTATAGATCTATAAGACCCGCCAATTGATCGGCTCCGTAGAGACGGCAGGTGTGCTGTGGACATCTCAAACAAAGCTGGTGCAGGAATGAATATATTCCATGTCGAAGAAAGTACACGGTTTGGCTCTTAGTGCGACTGCTTATTAAGTGTAACCGCACATTAAATGTTAAACATAAATGAATCAACACAATCAAAAACGACGGTATGTCAAGAAACTGGATGTTATCTACATAATCTTTCACTTATCTAGACGTTTTGAAGTGGAAATTCATTAATATGTCATTTGGGAAAGTTGCGCATCCATTAGACGCGTCACAGAGGAACTCTTCTAAGTATTGAGGTAGAATTACACATTGCATGTGTCTCGCACCGTTACGGTTGAGTTAGCAAAAGTGCCACAAGTTGGTCAATTGTGCATATTTGTTCCCCAAAAATGAAACATTCGATACCTGGCGACCTCTATGGAATGTAGGCCTAGAGCGTGTAGAACGCAGCTACACAATTATATCTTAATTATAATTGAAACGCCAATTTCCAGAATTGTAATTATAATTGGTGTTTTATTTTTAAAAGCAATTGGAATTGGCGAAAATGTAATTGGTGTTTTCAATGACTTTTCAGTTACTTTTAAATTACTTCTTCAAACACACCATGTAAAATAACTCGTTACGAATAATCAATAACGTATCATATGTTGCATATATCATAATTATGTGTTTGTCGATATGATCCATAGTATGCATAAATTAAATAAAGCTGCTCTAAAATATGTGTTATTTCATGGCATTGAGTACGTCTGTGGCTGCTCTTTTCACCGTTATTTTGATATCGATATGGAATGATAATTGGAACTGGTATTTAGTAATTGCAATTGGTATTGTTGAGATTGAATTGAAATGGAATGTGTAATTTGTGTGTAATTGGATATATGCCCTAATATAGTTGACCCCCAAGTCTGACACTAATGGACACACATTCACACTTACACTTACTCTCACATTCACACACATTCACACTTACACTTACTCTCACACACCCCAAACACAAGCACAACTATGGGTACCAGTGTGCATTACTCGTGTATACGTGATCATATATATATATATGATCACGTATACACGAGTAATAGACTCGACTACATACGTACGTATGTAGGAACACGTGTGTGTTTGTTTGTTACATGTGAGACTCACCTGTTTGTTACATGTGAGACTCACCTGTTTGTTACATGTGAGACTCACCTGTTTGTTACATGTGAGACTCACCTGTTTGTTACATGTGAGACTCACCTGTTTGTTACATGTGAGACTCACCTGTTTGTTACATGTGAGACTCACCTGTTTGTTACATGTGAGACTCACCTGTTTGTTACATGTGAGACTCACCTGTTTGTTACATGTGAGACTCACCTGTTTGTTAGTTACATGTGAGACTCACCTGTTTGTTACATGTGAGACTCACCTGTTTGTTACATGTGAGACTCACCTGTTTGTTAGTTACATGTGAGACTCACCTGTTTGTTACATGTGAGACTCACCTGTTTGTTACATGTGAGACTCACCTGTTTGTTACATGTGAGACTCACCTGTTTGTTACATGTGAGACTCACCTGTTTGTTACATGTGAGACTCACCTGTTTGTTACATGTGAGACTCACCTGTTTGTTACATGTGAGACTCACCTGTTTGTTACATGTGAGACTCACCTGTTGCAGAAAGGCCAGTTCGGAGGCTGACAGTTCATCCGCGACGTCCACGTCGAAACAATGGCCCATCGCATCCTGTTGATCTCCTTTCACGACAGGATACGCCGGTGATCTCGTCATCTTGTCGCTGTAAACCCCTCGCGTGTCCCCAGTCCCATTCTCTCGTTCCTCCGGCTTCCCTTCTCCAGTCCCGTCTTCTCGCAGAACAATCGTCTGGCTGCTGAAGAATCGTCTTAGACTATCGATTTTCTTACGACGCGACGCGCGCCGCTTTATCGTAACTATGACAACGGCGAGAAGAATGGTGAGAAGTACGGTTACTATGCCCACGGGAACAGCGATGACCATTCCGCGCACGTCCAGCAGTGACGACGAATGTGTGCCGTCCATCCCGGCTGGAATACTGACCACAACTTTGAGCTTGACCTCCACCGATCTAGGAGGCTTCCCAGCATCATTGACCAGTATGTACAACGTAACTGTCTGGTCGGTGATCTCCGCGAGGTGGCGCTTCACGAACACGGCGCCGGTGTCCGTGTCGATGTCGAAAAAACGATTGTATCGCGTCATGCCGAAGGTCAAGCGGGCGTTGTTGCCGGTGTCAATGTCCGAAGCTACCACTCGCGCCACCTCGTGGCCGATGCGACTCCGAGGCGACGCGTTGACGGTGCAGTTGAGTGGTGTCGGGAACTCGACGAGTGGCGCGTTGTCGTTGACGTCATATACTGTGACACGCACGCGCGCTGAGTCACTCATAGCAGCTGTGTGCTGATCGGTTGCCATGACGACGAAGTCGTACCTCGTTTGGTTCTCGCGATCCAGAGACTGTCGGGTAAAGACCTCGCCACTGCTCGCGTCTATCGTGAAGGCGGCAACTGAAGCCGCGAACGAGAATGTGAACTTACTGTACGGGTCACTATCGGCGTCAATGGCCGACACTTGTCCGACCTTTGACCCCGTCGCCAAATTCTCCGGCGCTACGAACTCAAACAACGACATCAAAAACGTCGGTGTTTCGTCATTGACGTCCAGTACAGTCAATACCAACACGACGGACGATGATCTGGGTCGGACGCTGCTATTATCGCTCGCCACGATGACAGCACGAACGCTGGACAACTGTTCGTGATCAAACGATATCTTTGCACTTATTAGGCCCGTAGAAGAATTAATAGTTAGATATCGTTGAGCAGTTCCGTGGATGTGATACGACACTACGCCGTTCGCACCTGTATCGGCGTCGGTTGCAGTCACTTGAGCAACTGAAGCGCCAGCCATGTTGTTTTCTAGAACGAATGCCGAGTACGTCTGTTTTGTAAAAATCGGCGCGTTGTCGTTTTCGTCGATCAGGGTGACCTTGATGATAGCGGTCGATGTCAGTACTGGTGTGCCAAGGTCGTGACACGTCAGCATGACGTCATATTCATCGACCGACTCCCGATCGAGCTGCGCCGTCGTCTCGAGCTTGAACTCTCCCGGGAACAAAGTTCGCAGGTCGAACGCACCGGCGTCGACGAGGCGACACTCGACCTCCCCATTATCGCCCATGTCGGCGTCGACCACGGACACGTAGGCTAGGAAGCTGCCGACGGCCGCCGACTCCAAGACTACTACGCGGCCGTGGGATGCGAGCACGTTGACCGTGATGGCGGGCGCGTTGTCGTTGACGTCACGCACGCGCACGCGCACTACCGTCTCGGCGGGAATCGAGTGTCCGTACTTCTCGCGCGCCGTAGCCACCAGGTCGTATTCGGTGGCGGCCTCGAAGTCGAGTTGGCGTGTCATCGTGATCGACCCGTTGGTCGCGTTGATGGAAAACAGTTCAGCGTATAGGTGAACCGTCTTGTCGGAGAGACCATACACGATCTCGCCGAATCGGCCCGAGTCTAGGTCCGTCGCCCGGACGCTGGTCAGAATGCTGCCCGCCGGCCTGTCTTCGGGAATGTCGACCTCATATCGTGCTCCCTCGAAGGTTGGGTGGTTATCGTTGACGTCGAGAATGACCACGTCGATGGTCATTGACCCCGTCCGTGTGGGGGTGCCACCGTCGGTTGCCGTGACGACCACGCGGTGGGACCGCTGCATCTCACGATCGACTGACGTCATCAATACCAGGTGGACGTCAAGGGACGAGCCGCTTGCGTTTGTCACCTTCAGCGCGAACGTTCCCGTTGCGTCACGGATCTTGTACCGCGTCACGCCGTTCGCCGGACTGTCTGGATCCTCCGCCGCCGGCACGCTGAAAGTAGTTCCGGTTTCGGTATTCTCCGGAATCTGTCGCGTCACGTGCTCTTCGGCGAACGTCGGCGTGTTGTCGTTTATGTCAACGATCCGGATCCGGACTTTGACGATCCGGAAGACGTCCAGTGGACCGTGGATGGCGACATCCAGACTCACCGCGCACACGTCCTGCCGCGGACACAGCCGATCCCGGTCGACCTTCCTGCGCACGCGCACTATCCCGTCGTTCCGCGTCACCGTGAACAGATCCGCCGCTGAATTTCGGTCGTCGCTTCGGGGGAGAACCGTGAACTGCAACTGATCCAGGACGGTCTGGTTGTAGAGTTGGCGGATCCGTGAATCCGACGCGACATCACCAACGAACGAATATGCCAAGAGTTCCTCCTGCAAGTTGTACTCGATCCGGTCCACCGTCGTAGCGAACGTCGCCAGTGCGTTAGCGAGACATACAGCCACGCAGAGCAGCTTCAGCGCCATCTTTGACGTCGGTCCAACGTTACGCCGACGATGTTGTCAACGCGTGGCTGGTTTCTTTGTAGCTGCAGCCAAACTGTGAATACGCTCGCTAGTGGGTCTGCACGTCCGTCGGGGGTCGAGTTATACTAGTCCTGAAAACCATCGTCACAATATACTTGTCAGGTTATCTTTAATGTGGAACACTATATTACTATGGAATTTTTATTACTATGACATTTTAACTGGTTATTGGAAATCAAATTCTGATTGACTGATTGGATAACTCTATGCGGTGGAACTATAATAAGGACATTAGAACATATTCCAACTAACACACCTAATGTCGTAATACCAAACGTACAATGGAAGCAACGTTGGAATAGTGAAAACATCGTTCAGTCATATATACTGAATATGCATTCGTTAGTTTAATATGTATGGCGTTATTATAGAAGATGAATTGCATATATACTTTATCATACTCTATATTAGTTATCGCAGCAGTCCTGCCTGTCCTACACACCTCGTACATACACAACACAACACAAGTAGCGAGGCATCAAACCAAATCAGCGCTGTACTCGATCATATTCTCTCTTACAAGTGGCGTTCGAGTGGTGTTCGAGTGGTGTTCGAGTGGTGTACGAGTGGTGTACGAGTGGTGTTCGACTAGCAATCGGTGAACTCTGCGTCGCGGAACAGTCTAAATTTGTAACGGTTCTTCACAAGCTGGAAGCCCCTTCAAACTGTCGAGAGGGTATCAGCCGCACGATGGGCGGACTGTTACTATCGACACCGAACCATATTGTTTAGACTCCCGGACGTTCACAGAGCAGCGGTGTTCTAGACCCGACCCTTGTAGTACATAGAGGAGAGTCGAGAATGGGTTAATCGTATCATTGAAATAATACTAGAAGTCGATCCGTTACACTCGTGTATAATCCGCTATATAGGTTTTTTTTAATCCTAAATATATTTCATGTATACTCACCAAAAAACTAACATACATACAACATACAACACAATTTGGTTATCTCGAAGTTGGAGGAACCGAGGAAATGTATTTGTGTCCATCCTGGTGGGACCGGGCTCACGGTGCATCCTGGTGGGACCGGGCTCACGGTGCATTCTGGTGGGACCGGGCTCACAGTGCATCCTGGTGGGACCGGGCTCACGGTGCATCCTGGTGGGACCGAGCTCACGGGTACATTGCATCCTGGTGGGACCGGGCTCACGGTGCATCCTGGTGGGACCGGGCTCACGGTGCATCCTGGTGGGACCGAGCTCACGGGTACATTGCATCCTGGTGGGACCGGGCTCACGGTGCATTCTGGTGGGACCGGGCTCACGGTGCATCCTGGTGGGACCGAGCTCACGGGTACAGTGCATCCTGGTGGGACCGAGCTCACGGGTACATTGCATCCTGGTGGGACCGGGCTCACGGTGCATTCTAGTGGGACCGGGCTCACGGTGCATCCTGGTGGGACCGGGCTCACGGTGCATCCTGGTGGGACCGGGCTCACGGTGCATCCTGGTGGGACCGGGCTCACGGTGCATCCTGGTGGGACCGGGCTCACGGTGCATCCTGGTGGGACCGAGCTCACGGGTACATTGCATCCTGGTGGGACCGAGCTCACGGTTAGAGTGCATCTGGGTGGGACCTCAAGGTTAGAGTGCATCCGGGTGGGACAGGGCTCAAGGTTAGAGTGCATCCGGGTGGGACCGAGCTCGCGGTTAGAGTGCAACGTGGTGGGACCGAGCTCACGGTTAGAGTGCAACGTGGTGGGACCGAGCTCACGGTTAGAGTGCAACGTGGTGGGACCGAGCTCGCGGTTAGAGTGCAACGTGGTGGGACCGAGCTCACGGTTAGAGTGCAACGTGGTGGGACCGAGCTCGCGGTTAGAGTGCAACGTGGTGGGACCGAGCTCACGGTTAGAGTGCAACGTGGTGGGACCGAGCTCGCGGTTAGAGTGCAAAGTGGTGGGACCGAGCTCACGGTTAGAGTGCAACGTGGTGGGACCGAGCTCGCGGTTAGAGTGCAATGTGGTGGGACCGAGCTCACGGTTAGAGTGCAAGGTGGTGGGACCGAGCTCGCGGTTAGAGTGCAACGTGGTGGGACCGAGCTCACGGTTAGAGTGCAACGTGGTGGGACCGAGCTCGCGGTTAGAGTGCAACGTGGTGGGACCGAGCTCACGGTTAGAGTGCAACGTGGTGGGACCGAGCTCGCGGTTAGAGTGCAATGTGGTGGGACCGAGCTCACGGTTAGAGTGCAAGGTGGTGGGACCGAGCTCGCGGTTAGAGTGCAACGTGGTGGGACCGAGCTCACGGTTAGAGTGCAACGTGGTGGGACCGAGCTCACGGTTAGAGTGCAACGTGGTGGGACCGAGCTCGCGGTTAGAGTGCAACGTGGTGGGACCGAGCTCGCGGTTAGAGTGCAACGTGGTGGGACCGAGCTCACGGTTAGAGCTGCTGTACTGTATTTTGATACAAATACAGGACATGTCCGGTTCCGTGTGGGTATCCACGTGAGAAAACAATATTCGTAATGTGTGCAATGTGTCATGTTTTAGCAAATTGCTCAGTGAACGATAACATGAAATAAGTAGGTTTGTTGTTGATGTTTGTTACACCCCTTTGTTTTTGTTTTTTGTTTTTTTCGTTGTTGTCGTTCGTTGTTCGTTGTTCTTTGTTCGTTGTTCTTTGTTCGTTGTTGTCATTGTCGTTACTGTTTGTTCACATTTTTGTCTTTTTGTTGCTTTTGCTGTCGCTGCTGCTACCGCTACTGCTGCTATCGCTACTGCTGCTACCGCTACTGCTGCTACCGCTACTGCTGCTACCGCTACGGCTGCTACCGCTACGGCTGCTACCGCTACGGCTGCTACCGCTACGGCTGCTACCGCTACTGCTGCTACCGCTACGGCTGCTACCGCTACTGCTGCTACCGCTACTACTGCTACCGCTACTGCTGCTACCGCTACTGCTGCTACCGCTACGGCTGCTACCGCTACGGCTGCTACCGCTACGGCTGCTACCGGTACGGCTACTGCTTCGTGCACCGCGGCCGAAACATAAATAGCAGGTATATGTATAATGTATGTATAATGTATGTTCTCGCACAGTGAACGCAAGAATTATTCGTTACGCAACGTCCACTGTTCCACTCACAACACCCACGCCTGGCAACAACACCCCGCACTCGCCCTTGACAACGGCTCGTGCCAGCGCCCGGCAGTTTAAAAGTCGATCAAGTAATACAATAGTTAATTTAGAAAAGCGAGACTGGCCGCTAGGAGGCCGTAGATGGCAGCGGCAGGTGGTCAGGAAATTGCCTCTCCTGACGAAAGATCACTTCAAAGTGTTGACAGCAATCAGCAAGACAATTGCATCGTTCATGTCTAAAGACGTGAGCGATGCAATTGTCGCATTGTCTCTCTGTTTTATGCATGTTCGTACCAGTTTTCAACAAACATTACTCGAATACGTAGTTGCACATACTCGCGCGAGAGGGTTTATTTTTAGAAGGAAGTACTTTTACATGCATTTTTTTACACAACATTATCTTTGATGCGTTCGACCCCAGGATCGATAACTGTGCTAACTCATAAACAGTAAAATTGCAGTTCATTTAGTTCTGTTTGGTGTTTTTCAGGAACACAACATTGAATTACCTCCCGAAGAATACATACAATTAACGTCAGTATTATAGTTATGGATAGTTATATTAACAGACAAATGGAGGTTAATGTTGCCTTTGCTTTAATTGATAAAGCAAAGACAACATTAACATCCATTTACCGGGCGTAGAGATGCTCTGCACGAGACAGACAGACAAATGTTCTTGTCACTGCGGACATCAGCGACAACAGAAGAACCACCGTCGTCTACATCGCTTGAACTGTGTTAGATGGTCAACGGCAGTGGTCACGGGCAATGACCGCCGACAAAACCGCAACGCACGCAAATTACCCCATGCAATGGACAAACTGGCGTAAAGTCTCTTGCGTCTTGATATAACGTCACGTCGAATTGATATAACGTCACGTCGAATTGATATAACGTCACGTCGAATTGGTGAGGGTGGAGGACCGACTGATGTGTTCAATACATTATGATAAAAGTGTTGACTGTATAACGTACACCTTGTTGGCCTACTGTATAACGTACACCTTGTCGGCCTACTGTATAACGTACACCTTGTCGACCTACTGTATACCGTACACCTTGTTGGCCTACTGTTTAACGTACACCTTGTCGGCCTACTGTATAACGTACACCTTGTCGACCTACTGTATAACGTACACCTTGTCTGCCTACTGTATAACGTACACCTTGTCGGCCTACTGTATAACGTACACCTTGTTGGCCTACGGTATAACGTACACCTTGTCGGCCTACTGTATAACGTACACCTTGTTGGCCTACTGTATAACGTACACCTTGTCGGTCTACTGTATAACGTACACCTTGTCTGCCTACTGTATAACGTACACCTTGTCGACATACTGTATAACGTACACCTTGTCTGCCTACTGTATAACGTACACCTTGTCGACCTACTGTATAACGTACACCTTGTCGACCTACTGTATAACGTACACCTTGTTAGTCTATTGTATAACGTACACCTTGTCGGCCTACTGTATAACGTACACCTTGTCGGCCTAATGTATACCGTACACTTGTTGGCCTACTGTTTAACGTACACCTTGTCGGCCTACTGTATAATGTACACCTTGTCGACCTACTGTATAACGTACACCTTGTCGGCCTACTGTATAACGTACACCTTGTTTGCTTACTGTGTAACATACACCTTGTCGGCCTACTGTATAACGTACACCTTGTCGGCCTACTATATAACGTACACCTTGTCGGCCTACTGTATAACGTACACCTTGTTGGCCTACACATGAAGAAGAGAACCGTAGCACCGACACATTGCTGGTATCGTTTGCCTATGTGTGCATTTAGTTGTCTGCATAGAAACGTCGACAGAGGACTAAATTAATAGTCCACATCCTACTTTAGAGAAAACAATATGACAGGACTTTACATACCCTTCTCGAGGAAAAGAACAATCGGCGACATTCACTGGAAAAAACTGTGATGTTTATCTTTAACTTACCTCCGTGAGGGATACTGAGGGAATCTGCTGTCCGAACCCCTGCAGGCTCCTGCTTCCACTCTGCTTGACCGGTCGCTTTGAATAATTCACAAACGCCTGGACATCACAACACCCATTAACAACACAAACTGGGCAACGCGTGTGGCACGTGACCGTCTTCCAGCCAATCAGATCGCGCAAGCCTAGACGATAAATCAACAAGCTTAACCATCGGCATTTGGTTGCTAGAACTCGAAGTGCGGACGGTAATTAACTAGTTAAGTGATCAAGCCGAGATGACGGCAATGGTCAGTTAAATCTGCGGACGCCACTACCCCATGTTGCCAATCGCCCCTTTAATAGTGAAAGAATTGAATGCGGGACATTATCCCGCATGATCTAATGGCTACTCAGACTTCATATACCTTTCGTTGGTGATATCAATCTTGGAACCGTTCATTTGCTTAATGGGTAAACGATCCACCCGTGGGCTTTCTGGGGGTGCGTCGTAAAGTGGCCTCTTTGATTTCAAGACGTATCTCGTCTGTATTTATGCAGATGTCCACGTATTTGGCCCGCGAGCCTCGGCCAAGCGGCTTCAGAGATGTCCCAGTTGTCCGATTGCGCTGTCAGTGCGCAATTTAATTGCAATCGTCTCGCTCATCAGGGATAATGTCTCTATTGTCCTTTAAGTGATATCCGTTTATTCAAAGTTCTGACATTAAACATGACAAACGCTCATAACACGTGTAGGCGCAGGCGGGTTCGTTGACGTGTTAATTTGGAATTCGGGTCCCATATGTTTAGCACATCATCATCTCTCATCAGTGGCTCTGACGTAAATTGCTATTCGTTGAAGCGAGACTGCATAAAACCACGACACGGTCAATTATTTTGTGTGAACAGAAACGATCCAAAACGAATGGATTTTTAAAGCAAACTTAACAGTTAAACGGGTGATAGTGCTGACCTGAAATCAAACACATCCAAGTAATGATTTCGTTTATATAAGCATACGTAAGTATATATATATATATATATATATATATATATATATATATATATATATATATATATATATATATATATATATATATATATATATATATATATATATATATTATATATATATATATATATATATATATATATATATATATATATATATATATATATATATATATATATATATATATATATATATATATATATATATATATATATATATATATATATATATATATATATATATATATATAGTAATCGTATATTAACAAGACAAGACAAACATATGTCATATTGTTAAAAAGGTCGATACGTTTTAGATACCGGGGTAAAAGGCTTTGACAAATCTTAAAAGGTGATAGAAGCGAACTCGAATCAATTTAATAATTATGTTTTATAAAAGTAGCTTCCTTTAAAGTAACGTTTCATATAAATGTGTAAAATTACACATTATATACAATAACAATATGCATAAATTTATTTTGTCACGAAGAATATCATGCAAATAATATAATAATAATGTACTAATGCAGTTCATTGTCACTTAATGAAGTATTAATGTTTTTTGGATTTTCATATTGGTCTGCCTTGGCAACACGATCGGTAAACAACACAACAACAACAACGACGTCAACAACAACAACGACGACAACAACAACAACAACAACATATAGACAAAGACGCCTCGTCCAACCGCGTCAAATAGAGCTGTGATTGCCAACAATACAATAACCAGCAAATCCTCTTTCCAAACATAATTTCCTGAAGAATTGTCCAAGGGCCACAAAGGGCCACAAAGGGCCACAAAGGGCAACAAGTAGCCGAGTCCCACTCGTAGCTCCGTAATTAGTCCTTCAGTCTACAGGCGTCTGCGGAAGATTCAACAAGGGCTTGGGAGTCCCATTAAGACGCAGCCTGCCGCCCGCTATTTAGCCGTAGTCTGTTACCGTCACCGCTCAATAGCGCTAATAATAATCTGATATTTGATATTTAATTTGCCATTGTTTGCCGAATAGGATTAGCTAAGGTTTCCATTATCGCGATCATGGCATTAGTGTTCGCGAAGGATAATGTCTGCAATCCAATACGCCTTACGCAACGAACGCGTGCTGATTACAAGCGTCCTCGGTGAAATGAGGTGTTTCGACACGGCCAAGATGGACCATGCGCCGTCTCTGTTTCACCGCTGATGGAGCGTGTCTGTAGTTGTTATCCATGGATTACGTCACCAGGCTTTCTGAAACATCTTCCCACAGCTATAACTTCCAAAAACAGCACCCGGGCATCTTCCGTCTCTTACTGTTGGTTGTCTTTGAAGATGTGCTGGTGATACAGAAACAGTTTAGTCCACATTTAAAGCTTGGAAAATACATTCGCTTTAAAGGTGGAAAGAATGCAAAGAAGAGCAAATAAGCTGATATTAGAACTGGGGAGCTTAGCAATGCAAGACACCTTAAAATGTGGGTTTGCAATTCGGAATCTATTAAGGGAAGAACAAATATAATTTTTTTATTGAATGTTATAAGATATTGATATAACAATTTAACGCATGCTTAAATGGTGTAGAAGAAACAAACATAGAGCATCCATTAGAGTTGTAGAGTTGTTAAAGGAATTGTGTAGATTGGCTATAAAGAAGAACTGATTCTCACAGAGGGCGTCGACTGTAAAAAGCTATAATTATAGTTAACATTTAATAACATAACTGGTAAGAGAGTGGTGACCGAAGTCAGCCAACTACGCACGCACGCACGCACGCACGCACGCACGCACGCACACGCACACGCACACGCACACGCACACGCACACGCACACGCACACGCACACGCACACGCACACGCACACGCACACGCACACGCACACGCACACGCACACGCACACGCACACGCACACGCACACGCACACGCACACGCACACGCACACGCACACGCACACGCACACGCACACGCACACGCACACGCACACGCACACGCACACGCACACGCACACGCACACGCACACGCACACGCACACGCACACGCACACGCACACGCACACGCACACGCACACGCACACGCACACGCACACGCACACGCACACGCACACATTGTCAAACAAACAAACAAACAAACAAACAAACAAACAAACACGCACGCACGCACGCACGCACGCACGCACGCACGCACGCACGCACGCACACACACACACACACACACACACACACACACACACTCACACACACACACACACACTCACGCACGCACACACACACGCACACACGCACACACGCACGCACGCACGCACGCACGCACGCACACACACACACACACACACAATTTTTATATTGTATTGTCAAATGCATATCCTTGGTTTTGTAGATCGCGTTCCACAGAGCAGAGTGAACTGTGATAAATGTGCTCGAATCGGATTTTTGCATGCAAAATTAAAACCATTAACATAACGACAAAAATGTTAGCAAATGATATAGAGTAGAACTTTGTTAGCGCGAAGTTTCACGAACTGAGGGAACACTTCAAGCTGTGTTAGAGTTAAGTCGTGTTTGCGCAAAGCGGTGCATCATGGAGAGACCGGACTCATTGTTCGGTTTATCATGGATATTCGAGTTAACGAAGTTGTACTGTATAATTAAATACACAAATGTGCATGATGCATTATACTAAGCATGGTACCCCGTTATTTCCCAGAACAATTGTATGATTCTTCAAAACGCGACAACACGCAGTCTGAACTTGTGAACCGGAATCTGTAAACAAGGAAGTTACAGTCCCTTTGTGCGTGGCGACAGCTCAGCTCCTTAACATAGACACGTTCTATACGCACGCACACAGCTACTTGATAGTAGTTACTGTTGATTGAGCGGCTCAAAGTAGCGGAGAATGTAACAGAAACGAGTGGCATTTAGTTCCGCCAATATTTATTCTACTGGACTGTATCAATCGCTTGGCCGCACTCGTGTTGCGTCGACTAGATTGGCCGTGGCACGAAATGAACGGCCGTCTTCATCCGCTGTGACCGTGAACACGTCTTGTTTGCTTACAGGGTTCGCGGGAACACCAACACCCGTGTCCGAACATGAAGTACTTATAGGTTTGCTCGGTGTGAACACAGGCCACCCATATACGTTCTCCGTTGTCCTGTATTGTGCCATCTTCGGAAGTTCCCTCCATGTATAACCGATCCTCTTCATTTCTGTTTCAGTTTCACACAGCCAGGTGTTTATAAGCCGTACTTCTCTTTGCTTCCCTTGGACGTTCCATGTGATTGATCGTCTAGTGATACTGGAAGGTGTTTTTGTTAGTGTATGACAAATTCATCATTTCCCATCTTAATTTCCTTCTCCACTAGAAGCTGTTTGGTTCTTTTCACGGGTGTGTTGCTGTTGCCAACCTCGTCTGACCATTTCAATGTCATTATTCTGCGTAGGCATCTGTCGAAGAAAGTACGCCTCTTTTGCAGCGTTTTCTTTGTCATTCTCAATGTTTCTGAGCTGCGCTCTGAGCTTATAGTCAATATGATTTTGTTTATCCTTCACAATTTTCTTCAAAGTGAGGAACTTGGAGTAACACTTTCAGCTTATATTCATCTTCCATGTTTCCGTTTCCTGTGCTGGAACAGTTACTTTTCTCGAGATTGAACAACATGTCATGTTTGTAACCAAATAATAGTAAATAAAACATATTGTTTTATGACGAGCGGTGTCCTCAGGCAGCGATGACACTCCACACCTCCCTGTTCATCATGCAGGTAACAGTTCTTGCACGGATAGGCCTGTGTCCTTGATTAGTCTGTCGACGTAGGTAAGACGTACTATTCCTCTTGCTGCCTGGCCGTGCTTTAGCTCCCACAGCACATGTTTGCCGAGAGGGAGCTCAGGGTGACGATAGCTGTTTCCAGCGAACATGAACCTTCTGGTGCGAATCTTTCCACGGATCTTTGTTAGTCCTCCTTACAGGGTTGTTAGTCCTCCTTACAGGGTTGTTAGTCCTCCTTACAGGGTTGCAGCTCTGAATTGTTGATACGCCCCCATCTCCCTCCTGATCTGAAGTACTTCACACGATATTCTTGTGTAACATCCGGGGATCCGGAGTCTCTGTTCTAAATCTGATGTCAGCATCAAAGCTTCACACCGGCAGCAGCTCTGATTCTATGACTGGCTGTGAATAGTTTGAATTTCACAGGCCTAGACATATAGAAAGACCATATCTTTCCAACGTGCTTTCCCAAAAGGACACGACATTCAAAGAATGCTTCAAAACCTGTCAAGACGATTGCTTATTATCATAGTTATAGTAGACATATTTATATGCAGAAGTGATTATGCTAAATATTTATGTGCATACCGTATAGCTAGAAAAAAAGAACCATTTAATCGAAGCTAAGGTGAAGTTTTCTACAATGGCAATGCAGTTATAATATTATGTTACAGTTTGTGACATTCGTTTACACAGTATTCTGGCAGCCATTTTACACTTGAACATGGATGTCATCAAGGTAACTATATCCCGACAGTGTCCTCGCATTAAAGAGAACACATGGTTGCCGCCGTGAAACGAAACGCGGGAAACCGTATGAAACACCTCATCAAAGACAACGGAGAGACAGACGAGGAAGACGAGGCAACATTGATGACAACGCTTCTTGACAGGTGTCTACACTACAGTTTACACGACAGTCCGGTGACTAACCCAAGTGAACAAGACGACAATAAGTGTTTTCTAAACAACATGGCTCACATTCGTGTCGACAGCATATACCGCAGAAAAACCGCCGCGTCCTGTGATCGTATAACAAAGGAGTGTAAATAAGCAACGACAGTCTTACGGCAGAGATTCGCACAGACTCAAAATACGGCTGGTCTGTGTCAGTCTTCCAGCGTCCCAATTTGCGATCGTTATCAACAAGATTGGAGAAAGACTGAACCTTTCCCGCGACGACATGCCTGGCTAGTTTCGTTTAAATTACACCCACAATCCTTTCGCAGAGGCTTATAAAATTCACATTTTAACCACCGCCGAAACAATAACGCATTTTCAAGTGTTTCCGGCGCCAGTCAAAACTAGAAAACCATACGAGTTAAGACAAACGCTGGAACTCGAGCTTTCTCGGTTGCCGCACCAACCTTGTGGAATTCACTCCCCGACAGCGTAAAATCAGCAAGAAATATAGCTTCATTTCGTCGTAATCTGAAAACCTATCTTTTCAAAATGGCCTATCCTCCTTAGCTTCTTGGCACCTCCATCCATCGGTTGACGACTTTTTGCATTGTATACATGGTCACGAGAATGCCTAATCCTTTGGTTTTGTTGCGCCACTGAGCTCGGATTTTCCGAGGATATTGGCGCCAAAGAAGTCTTTTTATTATTATTATTATTATTATAAGCGACGACAATGTAAGAGGACGCGTTATTAAAACTTGCAACACTTGTAATTGCGCAACATTTCTCCAGTTGGACGATTACTTTAGAGGTACAAAGAATGACCATTTGTATCATATAATCGTGTTATGTAGAATACAATATATATCGTTTAACATCTTGACTTCGATTTTAAAATGTAATTTGACTGGAACGGCGAACAAAAATTCGCATTTTTTTTCAATGCAAACATGGTCAGTTATGAAGGCGAGGATATAATCAATAATCCTCATTAGTGCTACAGATAGAAATAAGAAGCGACACAGAGAATCCCACTAACTGAAGTTGTGCCGCTTTCCTCTGAGTCCACTCGTGAAATCAGAGGCGAGCTAATTAAAACGGCCTCAGCAATAAATTATAATTTACAGCTGATCACTTGAGCGTATCTGCAAGATGGCCTCCAGCAATAAACGGGTGGCGAAGCCCACTGTGTTATTTGTCTTTCCGATATCAACCCCCCCCCCTGCACCTGCCAACCCTGGTATCTGCAACTCAGCGACTGGAGACGATATTACGTAACGTCGTAAAATCTGGACGTAAACAAAGTCGGCCTCTGGGCAGGACGCTGTCATGGTTTCATTACATTACGACGGGTTGCCGAGCCGTGAAGCTATTAGATTGTTGATTATTAGATGTGGTCTTATTGCGTTTTGAAGGTGTTATATAATACTGTGTCACACGCGATGGTAATCCACAAAGATAGCCTTGTCCAGTAGCATAACACACACCTTTGCACCACCTCTTGTCTTTATCTTGCAGCTGTCCTGTATTAAGCCAACCATACACATGCCAACTTCTGGTCACCAACAGCTTGTCTGTCGAGAACTATCCGTCCACAAAAAACGTCGTCAACTGTTGGTGGAGCACATACACATAACGACTACGTTTGATTTGTCAGATGAAAAAATAGTCGCGAACATGTCGGCAACTGAAGAATCGGTATGTGTTCGGAGGGCTTAACAATTATTAGATAGTATTCAACAGCAAACTTGCACAAAACCGACGCGACGTAATGCGTATATTTAATGTAACCGAGTTAGAATATTTTGGGTATTTATTGCGCAATTAAATATTATTGTAGCAAGGCAACCAAATTGAGCAAAACCTGTTTTACAGTATTTCAATCGCCAGGGAATATTACAAAATAAACACGTTTCCAGACAATTATTTGCACTTTCGTCAGTAAGTCATTGCTTTATAAATAATAAGAGACACCCAGGACGTCACAATCATAATTTTATATTTAAATTATTGTCTCGATTTTCGATTCCGATTTTGTTGAAGTGCGGCGGATTAAAAATAAGCGCCGCTCTTGGCAAAGCGTTTGCCCAATCACTGATTCACCTGCTGATTGACGGCGAAAACGACTGAACAGTTGTTGGAAAATGTTGTACGCGAACTCGGTGAGAAAAATAGCAAAAGCGAAATATGATGGCGCCACCTGACGTAGTTAAGTTTTGCTCTTCACCAGGTTAATAATTAGTGGCGCCACCTTTCACACGTACGTAGTATTACATTTCGCCACTCTGCGAATATTTCGACAACTATTTTGTTAGACTTAGACGGCTAATTCATAAAATAAGACTTTTATCGGTTTATACGATGCATTTCGAATTATCTTTAAACTTTGATTATATTGACACAACTGTCCGACAGAAAAGTTAAATCAGACAAAACTCCAGTCCTCTCAGACAACAAGGAAATCTCCCGAATTGTAGGCTGTATAAAAGATTATTGAAATTTGTAGGACACTTTAGCTGGTAGTTCCCTTCGCTCGCATTTTATAGCAGTTTTCTTCGTACCGCATTTAACGATCAGCCAAAAAACTAGCAAAAAAATGTGTGCGTATGGCACATATATATAACCATTGACAAACTAAGTTACTTCACGTTGTTGGAAAATTTTGTACGCGAGCTCGGTGAGAAAATAGCAAAAGCGAAATATGATGGCGCCACCTGACGTTTTGCTCTTCACCCGGTGGCGCCACCTTTCGCACTTACGTAGTATTACATTTCGCCACTCTGCGGATATTTCGACAACGCACGCACGCACGCACGCACGCACGCACGCACGCACGCACGCACGCACACATATGATATATATGATTGATATATATATATATATATATCATATATATCATATATATCATATATCAATATGATATATATGATATATATATATATATATATATATATATATATATATATATATATATATATATATCATATATATCATATATCAATATATATCATATATATCTATATATAATCTATATATATATCTATATTTATCTATATATATATATATATATATATATATATATATATATATATATATATATATATATATATATATATATATATATTTATATATATATATAATTATATATATATATATATAATTATATATATATATATATATATGTGTATATCTATATATATATATATATGTGTATATCTATATATATATATATATATATATATATATATATATATATATATATATATATATATATATATATATATATATATATATATAGATATACACATATATATACATATATATATATATATATATTTATTTATATATATATATATTACTATGTGTACTGATTGTCAGACAAGATAATTTCGATTTTATGAAAACAATTCTAATTTCGAAATCAATTCTCTTGCCGTCACAAACATAATCCATGTAAATGAGATTAGGGAGAAACCAATGCAGGGCAGGAACATCAGAAATACTGAGAAAGATATTGGGCTGGGAACTGTTGGTTGTTTTGGGCATATCAAGAGAATGTGTTCTACCTAATTACCGTACACCTACAAGGGTGCACATTAGGCCTAATTAATTCCACCGACGTGGAATTACTTGGTCATACAGCTTCCGTCATATGGTGGGTGGAAGAATATTATTTTTGTTCTCTTTCATCTACAACAAGAAATTAGCATACGTGAGAAGCGTATGCGAGTCACGTATCCATACAACGCAATAACAGTCGTGTTAATTATTGTTTTGCACAAGAGCAAATGTCGTTTGATTTTGGAAACAGCAACTAACTTACACATTAAATACTGTCAATCAACTACTATTATTATCAAAGGTGACTTAATGATTGACGAATTATATATAGCTTTCATAACAATCATACATTTCGAACTGAACATTATTACATAAATTAAGGATAAGCCATGCCGTTGTCCATCCGGCGTAGTGATTCCTCCTCATCTAACCCTCAACTGAGTGACATGCCCTGACACAGTGAGGTCAATAATATAGTGCCGATGGATTATCATAACATCCCCCTTTCCAACAAAACAAGAAGAGACAGAATGTGTGGGTTCGGGTTTGGGCAAGGGTGGATCTGTTTTAGTACACGTAGGGACAAATAACGTAGAAGGGTGGGGGGTACAACTGCCATAGTTAGGAAATACTGGCAATTAGTCAGAACATTAAACCAGACGTGGGTTGAGCAGGTTCTCTCAGGGATTCGACCAGTGATAGGAAGGAGGGGTCTGAGTGAGATATCGAAATTGCTGGGGGATGGCAATTAACATGCTAGTACAGAAGCTGTGTAGGGAAGAGGAAGTCGGATTTGTGGGGAAGTTTTGTTGGGAGGGCTGATATGTACATGAGGGATAGATTTCATCTAAGTGGAAAGGGGGCTGCAGTATTTGCGGATGAACTCTCAGCAGCATGTGTAGTGGCATGGGTAGCATAACAAATATTTTTGGTAGTAAACATTGTTTAAACTAGAAGCTGGTTATAAACGTGTGTTTAAATGAAGGAGCATAGCAAATAAGAAAAACAAACTAAACATCATGGTAGAAGATACTGACCCTCACATAACTGGCATAACCGAATCATGGGCCAACATAGACGTAACAGATGCTGAATTAGGACTGACAGGATACATAAAGGAAGAATGGGGGGGGGGTTAATTTGGTAAACTAATCCAAAAATAAATGAAGAGGATAACACAAAAATACAAAACGCTATAAAGGAAGTGAGTAATGGGGAATGTATCATAATGGGAGATTTTAACCATGGACACATACAATGGAAATATCTAGAGAGTACAGGGGGTGAGGAGCAATAATTTCTGTTTTTAATTCAGGATAGCTTCCTTACTCAGCTCATGCTAGAACCAACCAGGAGAGAGAATGCATTGGACATAGTTTTATCATCACAAAAAGAATTAGTGGACAACGTAAAAATACATGAACCATTGGGCAACAGTGATCATAATCAAATACATTTTGACATCAATATAAATTGTAAAATCAGAAAGTAAAAATAAAAAACGGACAGGAGAAACTTCCACTAAGGTAACAATAAAGATATGAGAAAATACGTAGCAAAGCTAGATTGGAATAACATGCTGAGGAATAAGAATGTTATTGAATGTTGGAGCATTCTAAAACATGAAATTGAGAGCATCATCGATAAAAAAAAGGAAAATGGTCTAGAAACACTTGTCAAAAGAAGCTATTAGAAAAATAGTGTTCAAACAAACTATGTGGTGGGTTTATAGACATAACAGTAAGGATGAAGACTATGCAAATTACAAAGAGGCACTTAATGCAGCTACAACTGAAATTAGACAATCTAAAAGAAGCTATGAGCAAAAATTAGCAAGTAGCAAGAAAAATTACAGCAAGAGTTTTTATGCATTGTTTACTTGGGAATAAACAAAATGTACAAGACAAGGTCGGACCTCTAGAAGACAGTGCTGGAAATATAATATCACAAGGGTTTTTAATGGCGGAAGACCTAAATGGTTACTTCAGTTCAGTGTTTCCTCAACAATTGCCAACTTGGAGGCTGGAGACGGGCTCTGGGTGATGGTGGAAGGACAAAGTCAAAACAAAAGAAAACAATTTTTTTTATAGTAGATCCAGTTGACTTAAACAGGGCGCAACTAGACATTTACATGTAAACTATAATTTTTTTTATAGTAGATCCAGTTGACTTAAATAGGGTGCAACTAGACATATAAATTTATGCAATTATATCTTTGGAATTAAGTTGTAAACACGATCAATGATATCTGACTCAGATTCCAGATTAAGCTAAGGTTAATTATGTTGATTAGTTATGTTGTCGGTTGACACCCGTAACTTGTTATATGCACATAAGTTTATAGTTATATTTTGGATTGTAAATACAACTAAAAAATGGAAATAAGACTAATTTAGATCACACATGTGTGAAGTTCTCCGAAGTTCTGTAAAGGTTGCTATGATCTATATCAAATTGTCTAACAAACTTACCTTTACTCTATTGCATATATTCTTCGCCGAAGTTACGAAGCGAAATATTGCCGCCATTGGCATTGTTTATGCTTTAATTTATGCATCATGACATTGTGACCTTTACTAGGTCACAATAAACTAAAGGCTTTAGCGGCAAACTTTATTAAAAAACAATGATGCGAAAATTTTCGCTACGGTTATTTTTTTTAAACAAATAATTATGACGCACGCACGCACGCACGCACGCACGCACGCACGCACGCAGATTTTTACATACCATGCACGAAACGCGTATCTGATGTTGGTCATTAATCGCCCCAACAACGCCAATCAAACGCATACCAAACCACGTGGAAAGATTCTCCACAATGTATGCATCACGTGATGAAATCTGAGCACCGCATTGGTTCACATATGGTACCAGCTCAAAAAAAAAACTCGCGTCTATATAGATCAGTGGTCTAAGCGTATGATGTGTGTGACAAACGGTGGCGCCAGAGCGTGGAGCCTAGATAATCGAGGTTAGGTTACAATTAGCAGCCAATCAACGTCTTTATTGGAGTTTTACAATTAAACATTTCTTTTTGCTCCATTTAACGTTTCAGTCCAACAATCAAAGTTTAAAGTTAATTAAAATAGCATCGTATAAACTAATTAAAGTCCACCCTTATTTTAATAAGTGATTAAATGTGTTTTACACACACTGTTTATTAATGACCATAATGTACACGTTTCGTACTTCAGGATGTACGCCTACTGAAGTTAGAAGTAGAAGGCAGCACCCGCTCGTGTTATTTCCACCCGTCCTCCCTTACTTTGCATTGCGCGCTGCAGTCGAACCCAGCCGTGTATAGGTAGAGCATTTGGCGATTAGAATTTAGTTTTAACTTTTTGAAATGTAAAATAAAATAAGAAAAAAATAAAATAAAATGAAAGAAACTATACGCTACTAACAATGAATGCTAATAAGACAGGATTGTGTGGAACTGTGAAGGTACAACTTGGTCTAAGGAACGCAAAGAGGCAGTCACGGGATGGAAGGGATTAATAACCAACTTGGTCTAAGGAACGCAAAGAGGCAGTCACGGGATGGAAGGATGGGATTAATAACCAACGGTACTGTCTAAACATCCCCTGCATTACATCCATCTACGTAGGAACCGAGAGTACAACAATGACCTCAGTTGAGCACAGAGATCACATCAGGCTTTGCTTGCGCAAACAGGGACTACTGGCCCATACGCATGGAACCAGTGATCATACCAATAGTTCCTCAGATGCCTGTGCGTTTAGATCAAGACCCCCGGGGGGGGCACTCAAGACATTGCCAATATACGTTCCTTGAGAATGTATCTGACAACCAACATATATATATATATATGTATGTATGTATGTATGTATGTATGTATGTATGTATATATGTATAACACTTAACATACAAATTTGCCTTGTTCCATGATTTAGGTTAATTCACATTCGTAGATTAATATTAACTAAAATTACAAAAAGTTGCTCTGAAATGAAATCACAGCTCTTGTTCGAAATATATACACTTAATTACCAATACACGCTGCGTGTATCAATTCAACCAATACACGCTGCATGTATCAATTTGTGCACAAAACATAGCCATAAAATGTGGAATTTGTCTCGAGGCTGGCATACTGGCATACTGGCGTACTGGCATACTGGCGTACTGGCATACTGGTGTACTGGCATACTGGCGTACTGGCATACTGGTGTACTGGCATACTGGTGTACTGGCAACGTGTTGAGTGCCCGCCTTCAAGACCACAGCGCAAAGTGTTTTAGGATATGTGGCAACTTACTCAGAAGAACAGGAAAGTATCATACATTATTTTAATAACTTATAAAACAAACATGTACAATTACGTACAAACCCAAAATGTCATAAATGACACAATAGCAGTCTTCTGAACATTTCCAGGTACAGTAACAGAACATGTTACATTCCCTGGTCATTTTCAGGTAAAGTAACATAACACTACATTCACTGGTCATTTCTAGGTACAGTAACAGAACATGTTACATTCCCTGGTCATTTCCAGGTACAGTAACAGAACACTTTACATTCCCTGGTCATTTCTAGGTACAGTAACAGAACATGTTACATTCCCTGGTCATTTCCAGGTACAGTAACAGAACACTTTACATTCCCTGGTCATTTCTAGGTACAGTAACAGAACATGTTACATTCCCTGGTCATTTCCAGGTACAGTAACAGAACACGTTACATTCCCTGGTCATTTCCAGGTACAGTAACAGAACATGTTACATTCGCTGGTCATTTCCAGGTACAGTAACAGAACACGTTACATTCCCTGGTCATTTCCAGGTACAGTAACAGAACACGTTACATTCCCTGGTCATTTCCTGGCACACCAACAAAACACATTCCGCTTCCTGAACATATCCAGGCACGGCAACAGACACAATTTCACTTCCTGATTGCAGTATAAAAAAATGTATAATTAGTTCTATGTAATGTAGATGACACAAATCAGTTTATAACTGGCATTAACAAATGCTTCCAATAGCAGTAATTCTGTGTATTTGTATACACAAATTTTGTAGCACACGTAGACTGCATTTATAAAACAGAAATCTATGCTGTTTCATCCAATTACCAATTTTCGTTAAAGGAAACTAATTTTTTTTATGTCCAGCATAAAATTAATTAATAAAGGACCAAACTAACTGCTTTCTGTGTTTCATATACATCACCTTCTCATACCATTTCAACTAGTCTTAATACTTACAAACACATACATACATAACCTATATAAAATTACATATGAAGTCGTACATGTATTGTTGGATTTTCTTGAGCTTCTTGAGCACAGCAGAGCCTTAGTACACCTAGTAAACGAAACAAAAGCAGTCGTCTCATTTTGATTAGAATTATACAGGATTTAGAATAAGAGGTATTTAACAAAGAAAAAAAATCCAAGCAAAATGTATATGCCATTTTAATTAAAATGATAACACAATTGAGGCATACATGCTGAAGCACTGCTGTTTCGAGTAAACTACCTGTGACATCCTCCAACTGAAGAACAATCTGCATAAAACACTGGGCTTCATTTCCTAACTATCAATGCAGTAGTTACACTCAGTCATATTCTAATAAATTAGTTAATAATGTCTTATTTACATTACTTCACATTACCAGTTCTTACATTATCATATATTATTATTGTTCAGAGCAATAATCACTGTTTGTTGACTGTAAAAAAGTATTCTATTTAAAAAAAAGAAATTTTTTTTGCAGCAGAACAAGAAGAAATATACACAGTTATGGTGGTGCAGCCATGTGGAACAGTTTGAATGGAACATTGGTACTATGTGGCCATGTGTAACAGTCTCAACAGAACAGCAGATATGTGTACGGCCACGGGTGTCCAATACAACAGAAGAAGATGAACTGTCTTCTTGTCACTGTCATGATTGGGATTTCTTTATATTATTTCTAACAACTTTTATATTAATTAAATAATTTAGAACATGGTCCCTGACAGCATATTCCTGTAGATCTTTACTGACCACATGCCACCCATGGCCACGCTACTGCAGAGCAACACAAATGAGAGTGTATTTAAAAGTTACATGTGGAAAATAAAATCAGTATTGCTACACCCAAATTCTCTGTGACTATTTTGTAATGCAAGATCATGTTCAGTTTCAATAATTAAATTTTAAAATGTAGCAATTTTGATTTTGTTCATATTAATTAACACAACAAGAATGGATATAAACTGCCATTACTCCTTATAATGTAATAATGCAACAATTATTAATAATGAAAAAAAGAGTAGCTCAACGCTGCTAGAGCATTATATTCTCTACACGTTATATAAGAAAAAAAAATTTATTGCAGAAAATCTAACCAGTTTTGACACTTCTGACTGGTTATTCTGTACAAGAAAATGGTAATTGCTTGGTATCCAGCTGGAACTGTTCGACTTACGTACGTCTCAACAACAATTGGCGGATTCTGGTCACATCAGCCATGACCAGACCACATTGTGGTTGGAATATATACACGTTGTGTGTTGATTATATATATACACACATAATTATATACACATATGTATAAGCACACAAATGATGTACACGTGCCAGCACCACTGCAGATGGCATGGACAAATTGCAGTGCATTCACCGGCATCACACTAAGTCCACTGGCATAGTCCCTAGTCCACTGGCACCATACTACACACTGTAATTCCACACATCACCAGGTTTCGGCACATAAACATAAAACACTGCACGGAACCCCGATTTAAGCTGACCTAAAAGTTCGTTTAGGTGGATGGCCATTTCAAAGTCTGGGACCAGGAATCTTTCCGTGCAGGTGTTGGTTATACCAAACTGCCGTCCGCACTGTGGTTCTGTAATGAGGTGTAGGTGTCGCTTTGTTGCCACGGTGGCGGAGGCATGTAAGTCACGTAGGCGTGGTTTGGTTGGCGTTGTGGGTTCCCGGCAGTGCCGCTGTGTCCATTTTCACTGTAGCGCACCACTGGGCACCCACCAGTGGGGGTACTGCACGGATCCTCGCTGTAATTGTTCTCAGTTGTAGCCTCGTTGAATCGGACGGCTTTGCGGGTTGCGTTCCCTGGTGGATTATCGTTGACACGATACACGTGACCTCGTTTCTGGAGATGGTAGTTTTCCGAACGCACCCAGTTGGAGAAACTCTCGTTGCGACGAGGCGCATTAGGGGCGACTGTCTTTGAGGGTGACAGACTGTTGGGCGATGCCACCGGCTGTGGGGACAACTTCGGCGGCAATGGCGCAAACGTACTGGTGCCTGGAGAGATAGACAAATTATGTAAATATCACTGAATTTATTATAGATGTTTGTGCTTGCTATCATACAAAGTCTTATAATTTTTTATCGTAAATTCATGATATCAAGTACATCTATGTGATGATACCATGTACATCTATGTAATTATATCAAGTACAAACTATATCTATTCTAACATTTTGACGGCACCAAATTTTTTTACATAATTTTTAGCAATATCTGTTTAATTTGAATGTTTCACCTTAAATATTATTATGTTTACATTGCATGCTGAAAAACAAGGTCAGATATTTTATAAACAGATAACGGCCAAATTATATTTCAAAACTGTGGTTCATTAAAACACATTTGGGCGGTCCAGATGTTAGGATAGATAAATTCTATATATAAATTCTATATAACACATAGCCATGGCAGAGAACTGAGCAAATTATTACACTGTTGGAGTGCATGTGCTTTATGAAAAATTTAAATATAACTCACTATGTATTGTTAATGAATACAACAATCACAATTAATTAACTATTTTAGACAGATTTAATTTATGAGTTAATATGATGCTTATTAGAAGCATTTGTAAACTGAACGTTGTTTCTGCTGTAGTCTAATTCTGCAAATATTATATTGATTTCTAAAAACAACCTTTTCTCCGACATTTTACGTTGTAGGCACTTTTCAATAACATACCAATAATCCAAAAGGACAATATATGTACGATGTACCCCAAACACAATGTAGATTTTTAACAGCTACAACACAAACATACTTCTCACACAACAGCTTAACACAAACAAATTTGAATAATCTGTGATAAAAAAATTCACAGAACATTTTAGTTCATCTACCCTAGTACTGTCTCAGTGAAAACTCACCTGAGGGTCGATTTGCCAGGTCAAGTGGGGGTGGGGTGGCGTCATCATGGGAGCTGTGACTGTCAGTGTGTGACACGTCGGCGCAGCACCCACTGTCTGTGTCACGGTCCTGACAATTGCTGGGGCGCGAGTCATACACGGGGTCAGGAACCACCTGGAAATGGCAACAGAATGCTACGGTTAACTACTTTGAAATGTGAAAGTAAAAGCACTGTTGATAATTTAGCAATTAAAACAATGATTTATAATAAACTCCAAGGGGCCCATCCACAACTGGGATCGAAAATCTAACCACACACAAATGTTAAACTAAGAAGCCATTTACAGAACTTGACAACTTCACAAAGTGCTAAAATGATCTTGAAATATGATGACACCTTATTAATGTTCGCACTGTGTCCCAGAACAGTGACCACACAAAACAGTTACTTGTGTATACAGCAGGTGGCAGCACAAGTTATGTGAGTTCCACATTGAGCCTGGCACTCATGGCTTGAACTGAACCCAAACTGACTGTCCAAGCTGGACACAAAGAAACTTGATCAAGGAGTGGATTCACACATTAACAATATTTTATTTAGTAATAAGTTAAATAATAAGTTTATTCAGTTACAATAAGTTTATTCAGTTGCAAATACTTGCAATGGTACTTTGAACTTTATAAAAAGTGTAACCATATGCACACAAAAGGCTTCCGTGGAAGCCATTCGTGCATATGGCACCCATTATTAATCTTTTATTTTTATTTTACCCCTTCTTCGTCAGACATTTGCCTGTCTTCAAGGCAGGCAGATGGGTCTGTGGCTAAGGGCCTGAATGTCTAATTAAGAAATATAGTAATATACAACTCAGGTGATCGCTAGGAAACCTTATTGTGCCTGTAACATTACTGGTGATGTCCTACTCATTTTATAAAGTTACAACGTACTTCATCTAGCAAACACTAATACTGGCAAGACTTTACTACATGACATCAACGTATCATAAACCATATGAAACCTGTCATTATATGATGATTTGTTTCAAGTTTAGATGCTTTCCGGACGCCTCCAGTAATTCTGTCTGAGTTCGGACACTGGTCGGTGGCGATATCTGTCACAAACCCAGACGGTCAACACCGGAGGTGGACATTAAAGACACTACGCTAATTGTATGGACAAACATTAGACACATTTGTCTAGAATAGGTGAGATTGGCTATCAGGCCTGCTGCATTGGTGTGCATTATGGTGATTAATACCACTGAGTGTTGGAGCGCTATCTTCACGAAAACATTGCCAGAAGGCAATCACACTGCGGCTAATGAAAAGAAATCATAAAAGGCAAATTATCTGGTTCAATCACTAGTTTTCTGCAAGGACTTGTAAAATGCTAATCCATGAGGCTGAACTGTCAAGTGCAGCCAATCAAAATAGTAATGATGGTGAAAAGTTGAAACTGACAATTTGAAACAGATTTCCAGTTCAAGTTTCCAATTCAGTTAAAAATCCCTCAATTAGAACTGCGACATTTGGTTGCTGAACCGTATCTGTCAAACACAACTGATGGGTGGGGCAGAAGTTGACTGGAACACTTCTGATCAGATTCTCTCTTTGTTATTATGTGAGAAATAACTTAAATTGATATATCTGGGTTCTGTTTTTAGATGCTGATGCACTGAGTGTATCATGCACCTGCATGTGTGTACGAGTGTGCACATGCACACTGTTGTTGACAAAATGTGTTCTTTTGATGTCTATGACTATCTAGGGGTGATCTCAAAACACTGATGTACACTACACGAAACCGATTTCATTTAACCTTTGACCCCTCCCTCTGCTACCTGAAATTTTGAATTACATCGATCTGTGTGTAACTTCTGCAACTTTGAGTTCGCCAGGAGGTATAATGCCAAATTATGTTCAGAAAAAAGCTATTTTTTTTATAGAAAAAGCACATTGATATATGCTAAAATCAAAAACCAATATTGTGTATTGATGCGCATCAATGTTTTGAGATCTTCACACTTTTATGTCACCAAATGTACAAATTTTGTAATACCACCCTGATGCAACATACACCCAATTCCTCACAAAACACATTACATGCTTGAGCGACCATGCACGACAGACACAGTACTTTACACTGTCTGTACGAAATGTGCACTGATGCCACGGACAACTGAGAATTGCGGGCAGATCAAAAGAATAGGCTGCTTGTTACCAGTTTTGTCTGCAGACAACAGCCTATGAAACATCAGACACACATGTGACTGTGGGTTTAGGAAGGTTGATACTGTTACTTGTTCAACTAATGGGAGCAGACATCACAAAGGGTCTTAAGCTTTGACAAAACCTCCTTCAGTGGCTTCAGTAGCTTCCGTCAGAAGACAACAAAGAGCAGCCACCTCAATATCTGTTACCTACAAACCTTTCCTTAAAACTTAGGATGCCTTGTGTATACTCAGAGAGGTCACGTCTCCTGCTATGTGAAGGAGATCTCCTTTTCTACCAATTCGTTCACATCTCCTACTTCTTTCTTTGTCAAACAATCGCGTTCTTTTTGGAACAATTCCACATTCACAGAATGCATAAAATGGGCCCCATGAGACTTTAAAAACATGTATTTTAGGAGGGCAACACCACCCCTCCAACACACTTTATTTCACATCCAAAAGGAGACCTCCTAATTATGTAATTTGGCATCTCTGATCAATGACAAGAACCTATCATGGGTATTACCAGTGGTTCTTGTTTACATCAAACTTCCTTGATAACCTAACAAATATTTGTATTTTAATTCACCACCAAGAATGTCACTTAGGCAGTGCAAGGGGATTACAGTGCTCCACCAAATAACCTAAGTTTCAATGATACACAAATCTCAATCTTTCAGAGACATACAATTGCGTTTTATAAACAAGATATTCTGTAAGTATGCAACTTGAACAAAAGCAAAGCAGTTGTAATTTTTACTACATCTGCCAAACATCATGGGTGTGCACATATACACTGCCACTAGTTTAAGAGGTCAGTACTTATCACAAACATATAACACCGCCACTGGTTTAAGAGGGTAGTACTTATCACAAACATACTTCGAAAGACTCCTAAAGCTAATGTTTACAACAGCAGTGGCATATGTCTGTAAACGAAAGCTTAAGATCACCACTGAATGTGCTTGTAAAAAGGCTTAAGATCACCACTGAATGTGCTTGTAAAAAGGCTTAAGATCACCACTGAATGTGCTTGTAAAAAGGCTTAAGATCACCACTGAATGTGCTTGTAAAAAGGCTTAAGATCACCACTGAATGTGCTTGTAAAAAGGCTTAAGATCACCACTGAATGTGCTTGTAAAAAGGCTTAAGATCACCACTGAATGTGCTTGTAAAAAGGCTTAAGATCACCACTGAATGTGCTTGTAAAAAGGCTTAAGATCACCACTGAATGTGCTTGTAAAAAGGCTTAAGATCACCACTGAATGTGCTTGTAAAAAGGCTTACTCTTTCAAGTTTATGCCCAGTCCTCAGTATTATTACTTACGGTAACTGTTACATCTTACTTTAAATGACAATTTTTACAACATCTAAGGGGAGTCTGGGTTAGCTAATTCCATCTTTATTTCCTTAAATGCACCCTAACATCAAAGACCATGGGGTGAGTTACGTCAGTACACATTAGGTTAATTTCCCTCACTGGCAAGGAGTATTTAATAGCACACAGGTCTGAGCCTGCAATGTCTGCTTCAGTGAAGCTAATTGTTCAAATTAAAACACAATTACTGCAGCAGTATGAAATACCAGTGACACCCATTTTAATTACAGGGAAAGGTTAAAAGTTTAATTGTCATTAGCAAGTTCTAAGTACATCAGTACAAATGGTGGAGCTGACAAAGATGTGGAACTACGCATCAATAAAGCTCGTCATGCCTTTAGTGTGGCTCTCTTCCCAACTATCCATAAACACCAAGATCCGCATTTTCAACACCAACGTTAAACCAGTTCTTCTCTATGGCTGTGAAACGTGGAAAACTACTCAGTCTCTCAACAACAAACTCCAAGTCTTCATCAACAACAAAACAAAATATCAAATAAAGAGCTCTGGAAGAAAACCAAACAGGTAGAAATAAGCACTACAATCAAGAGGAGAAAAAGGAGCTGGATTGGCCACACTCAGAAAAGATCCAACAAATACAACCAAACAAGCACTGGACTATAACCCACAAGGAAAGAGAAGACAAGGAAGGCCAAAAATCAATTGGAGACGCTCCACACTACAAGATCTTGATAAAGTGGGGGTCACCTGACAGGAGGCTAAAGCTCTAGCCCAGAAGAGAGTGAGGTGGAGAAACATGGTTGATGTTGATGCCAAGAGGATTAAGTAAGCAAGTAAGCAGGAGATGCTGAAAATATAATGTTGAGAGGACGTGTAATTTACCTATGACATTAATGTACTCTTCACTGTAACTTGCTGTGATTAGTAAAAAGGGGTTTCAAATCAGAGCTGTTTTGTAAATGACATTTATGGAAGTTGGTCTGAGCTGTAAAATGGATCAAACGATAACGTTTCAGTAATCTTAAATTGTTTTCAACTAGTGTTAGGCTACATTATGTGATTTTATCATAATGCTGCCTATCAAAACATTGTATTATATCCTGTGCGCGTTTCCGACACAAATTCAGATTATGGTGTACTGATCAACAATATCATATTTCAAGGAATAACCGATTTATTCTCAGTGCTTTGATTCTAGCCAACCAACCGGAATCTTCAGTCAACTGCACCAGCTAAAGCCAATTTGTGGCTCTACATCGCCACATCACTGTGACCACAGTTTATACAACGATCTGTCACGACATGACTACACTGCCCCCTGTTAGTGGCGATCGCACAATAGACAGGTTTAAATTGTCATAATCCAATGGGAGGTTATTGTATCCGCAAACAGTCCGGCACTGGGCCATTATCAGCTATTCTTGGTGTAGCCCTCTAAAGACTATCCACAGTTGTCATGCCAAGCAAGACCTACGTGAATCTTGGGTCTAATGACCTGTGAAAATGACCTATCCATTTTCTATGCCCAGCATGGGACCGCACAGGGCTGGAGTTATTAGCCACCCACACGAGTTATGAAACAGTTGCAGTGTAAATTACAGCACTAAACCAAGCAAAGTTATGCAACTGTTGGTCAGTTAGCTGTAAATCTAGTGTTAGACACACAGCAGGGCACTGATATGTTAATATTTTCCCCACTCACTACTGCATTGACTACTGAATTTCTTGGCACATTTCATTTTATTATAAACTCACTGCAGCTATTGGTACAAGGACAAAATAATATTTAAGAAAACTTCTTTTTTGCCTAAATCCTCAGAAACCAAGCACAGAGGCGCAGTGAAACAAATAGGTTAGTCTTGAAATCTGTAAGTGATATTCAAATTGTCAACAGATAGATGGATATGCTAGGGAACTAAGGAAGGCAAACAGGGTTAAGATGTAATATTCCTATTGACATAACACTAAGAGACAGTGGATTCCAGAGTTGGTGCAACAACCAAGAAAACTCTAGTTCCAATGTTAGTTTCAAATTTAGGAGAACAAAATGGATCAGAACTAGATGACTCAACCTGAGCAGGCTTGTTTTTATAGTTATCATAATTCTGCCACCATTTTACATAAAGCATGCACCACACAAATGTAGCAACCATTGGTGGATTGTTAGAAACCTCAGGACAGAACCAACTTACCCCTATGTTTCTGTACGCAGTGTTTTCCGGCGAGAACATTAAGGCGATCTCTCTGTCATCAGTCATTGGGTCTTTGATGTCACTGTCTTTAGTTAGCGTCATCACCTCGCCATCATGCATGACACCGCTGCCACCAGATGCATCACTGGGTGCCTTATTTGGGATGATTTGCATTGTGGGATAGTGGACAGCGGAGGCACGAGGCCATTTCTTGCGATTTTTTATGACACAAACGATCACGATCATCATAAGCACAATGATGACTAGCACGAGAACCACTGTCACGATTACTACCGTATTTGTTGTGCCCAATGACGACTTCCGATTGGGCGATGGGGTAACAGGACTGATAGGCAGCGGTGTTGATTTGTTGACAACTATATTTAGCGTCGCTCCAGTCATCTTCCTTCCTGGACCATTATCATTGACAACAAAATCAAGCATGAAAACTTTGCTTTCAAACTGAGTAAGTTCTTGGTCAACGACAACTTTTCCGTTGTTTGGGAGAATGATAAATTCGCCATTCTCATTACCTTGTGAGATCCCATATGTCAGCGCCCCATTCGCCCCACTGTCACGATCATATGCAATAACCTGTATAACGACATACCCCTTAGGGATTTTGTTCGATAGGTACACTGTATTATTGCCTTTATATGGGTAACTTATGACAGGTGTGTTGTCGTTCTTGTCATCGACTCTCACAATCACTGTCGCGCGATCGCTCGCATGTGGCAACTCGTTGCTCTTAGCAACAATCACCAAACTGTATGATGATTTCTGTTCACAATCGAGCCTCGTTTCTGTCACAATCACACCCGTTGTCGGGTTGATGCTGAATGCGTTATCAGAGTGGCTCTGAGTGTCGATGTAAAACGAGAATTCGTTATGTGGTGATAGATCGGCGTCCTTGGCGCTTACCTTGCCAATACGGGTCTTAGCCGGCATGTTCTCAGAGATGTTGAATGTGTACTTTGGTTCTCGAAACCTTGGACGCTGGTCATTAGTATCGGTGATGGTCAGTAGCATGGTGGCCATAGCGGACTTTGGTTCTGCGCCTCTGTCCGACGCAATCACATGAAACTCCAGAGTCTGCACCTGTTCTCGGTCAAACGCAACGGCAGCGGTGATGATCCCAGAATGTTGACCAATCGAAAACATATTCTGTGCATCATCGTCGAGATGATACACAACATCGCCATTGGGGCCAGCGTCAGCATCTGTCGCAACGACTTTGATGATGTAGGTTTCAACGCGACTGTTCTCCTCCAAAGATGCAGTATATGTCTGCTCGGTGAATACCGGATGGTGGTCATTAATGTCAGTTACAATGACTGTCATGTTGACACTGGTGCTGCGCTCTGGTGTGCCATGATCACGACACAGTATCTGCAGTGTGTACTCCTGTGTGCGTTCGCGGTCGAGCTCCGACGCCGTCACGACCAGGTACTCATTGCTATACTCCCGCATAAGTTGAAAGTTTGTGTCACTAAGAGAGCAATTCACTTTCCCGTTGTCGCCCTGGTCTTCATCAGTCACCGATATGTGCGCTACAAACTTCCTCAAAGGCGAGTGCTCTTGAATTTCTACCGAGTCTTTGCCCAATGCTGATGGAATGCTGATTTGCGGCGAATGATCGTTTACATCTACAACATGAATGTGCACCTTGGTGGATGCTGCTATTGCATCCGTCCCACGATCCTTTGCAACGACCTCCAAAACGTATGTGTTAACTTTCTCAAAATCTAGTGCACTTCTCAACACGATCTCACCAGTTTCGATGTTAATTGCAAAAACGCTGCCAAGTAATCTTGTCGTTCTCGACGAAAATGCGTATCGCACATCGCCATTTAAACCTAGATCTGGATCTGAGGCATGTATCTTCACAACAACCTTATCCACTGGCATGTCTTCCAGAAGTCGGATCACGTATGTATCATTATCAAACTGGGGGCGGTTGTCATTGACATCGAGTATGACGACCTCGATGCTAACACTACCAGAGAGTGGCGGAGTGCCTCGGTCATAAGCCACCACCTGGAACTTATATTTGTCCTTCTTTTCTCGATCTAGCTGCCCATTCAGCACCAGCTTTATATCCATCGTTCCTTCCTCTGTTGTTTCTGTGCGCAATCCAAACATTCCTATGCCCCCGACCACTTCATAACGGTCGACCCCATAATCTGGGCTGTCGGGATCTTTTGCGGGGTCCAACGGGAACAAAATTCCGGGAACAGTCATCTCGGATATTTTGTACTGCTTGTAGCTGGGTGTAAACATCGGCGCGTTGTCATTTTGGTCGAGAATTCGCATGTGGACTTTAATGACCCGGAAAAATGCAACCGGTTCCACAGCAATGTCCAGCGTAAAAACACAAGACTGTTTCCCGATGCAAATTTCGATGACATCACGATCCAGCCTTTGAGCTGTCTCAAGAATGCCAGATGTCATGTCCAGTGAAAATAGTTGACTGTATACGTTTGGCGAGAGGAATTTATATCTCAACTGGCTCAGCACTGACGAATCGTAGACATCACTGAGTTGAGCATCCACTGGGATGTTGCCAACGAACGTTCCTGGTCGAGCCTCATCTGTGACCTCATAGCTGACCGACTGCTTGAGCCCCCTGGTGGCAATGGAGAACATCACCACTAGGAGCAGATGGAGCTCACATGAACCCATTCCTCGACTCAACAGCTCTACACCAACCTGGCAATTACATCACTAGTTCTTCTTTCTGCAACAGAGATGGAAGAACGTTAATGTGCTACCAATATCTAGTCACAGTTTACACCTCCTCTTCTTCATGGTACATTGGTTATAATCACCCAGTCAGCCAATAACTGAATTAGTCATTATTATTCCCCGATTGGAATAACACGTGCACACACACACACACAGAGAAAGCAACTCCACCAATAGAAGTCTGATCCTCACTGCCCGCCCACTGTAATGATACTAATGAGGCCTGTATTAATTAAATGGAATCATGTCGGAAACTCCTCTTGGGACTTGCTCAAGTTGTTTAGTCCAGTCAACCTGAGATCACTGTCAGTTCCTGTGCTTACATCAGAGTCGGCCATGTGGAACGCAGCAGCCACTCAAGTGTGACACTACCTCAGGTTGGTGTCTGAACACATCAAGTGCTCATCAGCTCTGTCCGTTGAGTGCACGTTCCTACACTACACACATCCACACTTCCTGCTGTCAGCGCCTACCTGCCAGATGTCTTGCGGTGTATGTACATTGTTAGGCAACCTACCCTTTGTTGCTGTTCCTGATTGCATCTTCATCAGTTGCCTAGTCACACATCACTGGGGCAATCTGAAGCAGACACAATCTCATGATCACTGACAAGGCTTTTAGTGATGCATTTACCAAACACAATCAAAATGCTTCACCTTCAACACATGCCACTTTTTGGGTTGAAATACACATTTTTGGCTGTATACCCATAAAAACAGCATGTCTGTAGGTAGCATTTACAGCTCCAACTTATTTTGTTCTCTGGAGAGTCAAAACATGACCACCAAAACTTCCCTTAGAAATTAAGTTAAATATCCATTCAAGCAGGATGTTTTCAGTTTCCATCAACCAAAACTAGTTCCTCCCATGTGGTTGAATTTATGCAAAAATCCATTTGCTGTTCACCATCACCCTCCCTAGGGTCATTCTAAACACCCTTCCAACCCCTCTGGTATCACTGATTCATGGGACTGCACTGTGTAAATAGTGTCTTCTTAAATACTGCTAAATCTGAATCTAGACACTGTTAAAATGTGTCAGTATGGCTAAAATTCAAGTCATGTTTTAGTGAAATTTACTAAAAACTAATAACTTGTCTGGATCCAGCAAACTATGAATTGCAACTTATTCTTCTGAGTCAGAAATATGATAAAACGATCACATTTCAACACCCCCAACTGATTATGTGTGTGACTGTCTAGTAAATACAACGCCACACAATCTTTATCAAAGCAAGTCTGCAAGAACCACTGTGAATTTCCTCATAGCAGTTACACCAGACATCTGAGCCCAATCTACCACCAGTTTTATCATCTCACAACACAACCCAGTGAAATAACATTATCATTACATAAACCCTGTCAGAATCTCACAGAACAGCACACCTGACTGGGCAACAGCTTTACAGACTAATGTATTCCCACCAGTCAACCTCCATAAGACCGTGACAGATGGCTGATCAAAGGTGCCGTTTGTGACACACCTTCACTGCCTCTGGGAAACAAACTCCACCTGCCAGAACCCCACTACACCCCTTGAACCAGGGTGATATCACTGGCGCTCACCAAGCATTACTGATTATGATAGAGAAGCTGGCTGGAGCATTTAGCCATGGCCATACTGTATCTGTTATCACTTTATAATTGGCTTATGGGTGTGGGCCTGTACTGCTGTATATGTATGCACATGCATGCATGCACATGAATGCTCTGTTGTGCTTGAGTTATACACACATGAACACTCGTCAATATTTATGCACACTGTACGCATGCATATAGCATGTTTTCCTTTGATACGTCCTGAAGTCAATGCCATGAAATTAATAGAGAATGTCTGGGTGACAGACCGCAACATTTCTGGGAGGGATTATATGTGATGGTTTTGTCATTTTACACATGCATTAACAGCATAGAGGAAACCTGGTATATACGTACAGCACACATATATATACGTCTGCATGCCACAACAACTCTTTGGAAGTCACTCCCTGTTAGTTTTAGGTCAGTTCGAAACAATACAATTTCTGTATCATTTTTATCCATGCTTCCTTATCTCCCTAGAGTATTCATCCATTTGTTGGCAACTTTAACATCGTACACTAATTTTGAGATTGCCGAACCCTTTCGTCTTACTGCACCCTTTCGTCTTACTGCACCCTTTCGTCTTACTTTGAGACTGGGTTTCCAATGATTTAGGCACAATAGAAGTTTTCTGACATTATATCCACACATGTGAAAATGTAACACATTTATATATATATATATATATCGTGGTATCACTGGCACAAAGAAAAAGCCATAAAGTACCTTCCCATCTGTCCATCAAGCAATTACCGACCTCCAACACAACCAACTGTAATTCATAAACATCTGTCAGTAGAGAATCATTGCTACTCAATGCCAGAGGCAACAGTTTTGTATGACACAGCTGTTCATTTGGTCAAGTTTTCTCAGTATGAAAGAGTAAACTCCTACCTAATTACCCGTAATTTTTACCAAAGTCACCAGCACAGAAAACTGATTGGCCAAAGAGTAACAATAATAATTTGTTGTCAGAGAGTGGATATTATAATTGTCAAAACACCTAAAACAGGAGAACACTACATCACTCCCTGTATTTATTGTGATGTTTAACAAAAATATCAGCCTGCATTATTCCTGCATTCAATATCAGTGTTCACGAACCCATCTTCAGTGCACATGCACCAACAGGCCAACCTTCAGAGAACTTCAAATTTTGTCAGCAAGTGGAGATTTTAATTACTAAAATGCACAATTCAGAAGGACACTAAACTGCCGATCCCTGTACAAATTATTTATTGTGATGATTCATAAAATGATCCATCAGCATTATTCATGTATTTACTGTGCTAACCATTTGCTGGTTTGTGAAAAAGAGAACTACCATTATAATCCAACCCCTATCCAAACCATTAATTTTGTTCTGCTGTTTCATGAAAATCTCCACCAGTGTCGTTGCTGTGCTCAACGTCAACGTTGAGCACCGACTTCCGTACACACATCAATAGACCAATCAATAGTGACACTACGAGAGCCCATTGATCAAGGATGCACCTAAATACCTGCTCCCCACAGTAATGCAATTCAGATCAAACTGTCACAAATCCCGATTAATCAGCAGTACTGAACACGATTATCGCACGCACTGTGTGGCCACCTTTAGGCATTCAGCCGAGGCAAGCAACCATTCATCGTATGATCAAGCATAAATGTTCCGGGTACAAAAGTGCTGTCGCAATTTCTGGCAGGGATATGTTCATGTCAAAAAATATTTTGTATGCTTGAATGATTCTTAGGAAAAGGCACAATCCTGGAAGTAAACTATGAAAGGCACATAAACAGTCTTACGCTAATGTCCCAAAGGCTCCTTTTACAACAAAGCTACACATGTTCTATGGCTTTTAGATAAGTACATTCCTACTGACAGATTATTGTAATCATATGCAACTTGTCACCAAGGTCTGTAAATCTTACAAATCATGATGTGTACTCTACAAAGAAATAAATTCAAGTTGGCGTCGCAGCGCCTAATCAAACCAATGCCAATCTAATAAAATGAAGTCTCAGATATACAGTCGAGCCTCGTTATAACGCGGTAGTCGTAGTCCACGATTTCGGACTGCGCTGTTTGGGAGGCATGTTAGGTGTTCCCATATCTGCCACCAGGGAGCTACTAAACACAAGCAATCACCTCTCGCTGCACCAAGTCCAAGAACGCTGTCGAAGCCACTGTTGGGTTGCAGCACTGTCTTATAGGACAATATGCAGTTTATAGAGCTTATTAAACAGGTCAACTATTATCAACATGTATTATTTTTAAATGTCACACCCTGTTGAATCTTGAACTGAATAAAATACATGTATGTATACTGTTATGGAATAGATCTGCTATGGTGACGATGTACTGGACCAATAGGCCTACGAACTGAAAATAATAACCTGGATCTGAGCAGCCGAAAACATATGATTTGACACACGTAGTATGTAAGCTGATTAAACATAGAAAACGACAATAGGTAGAATTAATAATTGCTTCACTTCATCTTTCAACTGATCTCGACTGAAGCATAAATTTATGACGCACCACTTAACATTGATTCATCGCTTCATATGCGGATGACGAATTCGTATTTTCGCACACTGATAGTGCCTTGGGTTAGCGTTTGGCATGTTGGTTTTGCGTAGCGAAAACAATTAGATTTACGGTGTGATGGAAGCATGCCATTTCACCTCAGTGTTATATTGGTATTGCACACTAAATGCATTTAAAACTTTATCTGGTTCTTATTCGAGATGTATTTGTGAATCTTGATTGCAGTTTACAAACCACCGAAGCAAAGCCAGCGACAGCGATTGACGTCGGCGGCAGCGCAAAACAAACAACACATTGACACTCGTTCGCTGACATTGTTCACCTAATGTTTCTTAAAAATTGTCAAAGCAATTCTGAGTAGGTTTAAGCAGGTCCATTTGGCATTTCCCCCTGGCGGCAGAAAATCGGGGTCTGACCACCTTATATCCGAATCCGCATAGTAATCCTCGACTGTAGTTGGAATTTACTGGCCTTAACAATAACAATCCTGATCCAGATGCTCAAAGATGCAGTGGTATTAATAATACCAGTGCTTATGTAGCTTCCTTTTTCAATAAAATAAGTCTAATTTTCAGTCAGATCATACAACCTAATGCAAGGACCTAGTTGTTATTCTCACTGATGTACAAGAAACTGTACAGGGAACCTGTAGTCACTCCTTCCATTCTGTCCTAATGTGACTGATGATGATGATGATGTTATCTTGTAATCATAAAAAGTTCAGTAATTTACTCAGCAACTATTCTAGAGATATGGCAATTCTGAATATTTTCCATTAAAACGATGCACATTGCAGCTGTGGGAATTTGAGAACCACTGTGGGATGATATATGCTAATTATCCCAATAGGCCCCGAAGAAACAAGCACTTAGTGTCAACAATAAAATCTCTGTCTTCTTGCCTCTGGTTCTTCAGCTACTTGACGTAAGTACAAATAGATGCTATTCAGGATAACATACTTTTATTCACAATGACATAGATCATATGCCTGATTGTTTTACTGTCTGCTTCATAAAACTAAACACAGTAACAATAGATCAAACTGAGGGAAGGTGTGCAAATGACTAGTCCACTATCCAAGGTGAGCATGGCTTAGCTTTGGGCTGAATCCTCCGTATACAATTGCTTGACACTTACTCTTATATGGCGTTAAGGCTTGCAAATACATATTGGGGTAAACAAAACATTGACTTGCCCATATATGGGGATGTAATTGTTACACTGTGTTAGAACAATTTATTACATATTCATCATGAACATTTTTAAAGAAAAACTAAATGATTCTTGTCGGTGGACAAAAATATTTACAGTGCTATAGGTAGGGGACATGGCTATCTTTCTTGGCTATGTACAGCTTCATGCACGTAGTGAGAAGGTCCCTTACAAATGAATTAGCATTCCTTTATACAAACTTTTTTTGCAATCAGACAATTACTGCCTTGGTGCATTCTTTCAAAGATAAAAATACAAATATAAAAAGTCTAAGAACACAATGTCTGTGTGTGCGTGCGTGCGTGCGTGCTTGTATATGAGGAGAGGGTGGGTGGTTGTGATAACATTGTGGTTAGAACATCAGACTCTCAATCGAGAAAACACTGGTTCGAATCATTTCCCTGCTATTTTGGAACATGGGTAATTTTTTCATTCCACACTGCCTCAGGTCCCTCAGCTGTATAAATGAGTACTTGGCTATAGAAAGTGGTGGATATGAAAGAACAGCCATCGCACAGTAATTGAAGTATGGCTGAATGCTTTCTAGATAAGTTGAGTTGGCACGGGAATGAACCGGTCTGACAGGGATGACGTGTAAAGTGCTTTGAGCAGTTCTATGGACTGGATACTTAGAACTTACCGTTATTATTTACAATAAATTGGATCAAATGGCCATCCACAGACACCACTTTTATGAATACGGACTTAATTAGTCGCATCTACACCATATCAGTGTTGGCTTGCCATAACTCTTCAACAGATGGACACTTAATGCAAAAACACTGCATTATAGATTGACTCAACTAGACATCAATCAATGTTGTCAGATGAATAACGTAAGGACCACACATAATTCCCATCAAATCAGTAATGGTCCATATTGATATCACAAAATACATGTGTATGTGTGCAACAGTTGGAACACACACGTATATATTATAATGTCTTTATTTGACCAATATTGCGATTTAAAACCTTCACTCACGTATAATATGACCAATATGATGTCTTTACCAATACTGTGCTTTCAAATCTTGTAGGTTGCTAATTGCTATGCTTTGCCAGAGTGTAGGTTAATAAAACTATTAATTAATCAAATTACTAATAATTACAGATGAAATATTTCAAAATAATGAAATGCCTTAAACAATACAATTTTAAAGAAACTAAAAAATAATGATATGTAAAGTAATAAATAAATAAAAAAACACTGAATACATATAAGTAATAAATACATTATAAACACTACTTCACGATGTCTGCCTGTCTCTCTCAATAGTCTCCCACTCACACTCCCTCTCTCTCTGCCTTGTGCCCCCCCCCCCACACTTCCCTGTCTCGGGAATATTGGACTCTCAATCAAGAGAACCCGAGTTTGAATCCTCTTGCTGCCGTATCGAACCTTTGGCAATTTTCTCACCCCACATTGCTACAGACTACTCGGCTGTATAAATGAGTACCTGGCTATAGACAGTGGTGGATAAATATTAAAAAATAGTCTCTGTGCAGTAACTGCAGAATAGCTGAATGCTTCCTGGAGAAGTTGAGCTGGCGTTGGAATGAATATGTCTGCCAGGGGTGAAGTGTAAAGTGCTTTGAACAGTCCAAAGGACTGGATACTGCATTGTATAAGAACATACCTTTACCTTTTTACACCAAATGGCGTGGTGTTTGTCTCTTCACTAGCAGGCCCCTGGTTCAACCCTAGGATAGCAACATACCTAGCTATTTAACAAAAACTTCCTACAAAACTGCATGACTCAATAAGCACCTTGTCTTAAGCTTCCAAGAAGGAACAGAATAGAGAAGAGATAAACACAAAGCCCTTCTACCTGGAGTCCATTATGGTAAGTAAAACACCCCACCTATGGGAAATCACAAAACCTCCTGTGGATTCACAGAGCTGATGACCTCTGTTTACGCCTTGTCAAGAAAAACACACGTCCCCATTTGCCTCTTCCTAGTGTGATGCCACAGTCACTTTTGCGTTTACAATGTTGCCAGGGCCGCTTGGAAACACAATTTGTTTACCTTTATGAAAATTACAACCCTTGTTAAAAAAAAACACCCAGTGCCGATACTAATCAATATCGACCCAGCCTGGTGGCTGGTTGTGAAATGTTGGCGCATTCGGCAGAACAGCCACTGTAGTTATACGCAAGCGGTCAGCGTCTGTTCATTGCTACCAAATGAAAGCTCTAATGTAGTAGTATAGAAAATATTAACTTTACTCATTTAACTGATGCAAACTTGCTGTAATATTTTACGAAAAATTCACACATCAGAGGTAAGCCGCAATTTCCAAGGGACTCTTCATGGCGAATGAATCCTAACTGTGGCAGGTCCCCATATACTGAAGGTAGATTAAACACCTCTTCAGAGTATTTAAGTACAGCAACAAAGCCCTGAAGGCCTCTAATGTGTGTCTGTTAATTCCATGCAGTAACATGTTTACACACCGTCTACACTGGTTAGCTAGCCCTTAAGCTTGTTATGTCACTTGTAATTACTGCATTAATTAAACACAAACAGATCCTCCAAATTAGACCAATAGTCCTGGAGCGACGTGGCTCTCCAGCTCTGACAAGTTGCTCCCTGTATCAATACCCACATCCCTGTTTCCCTAGAATTCACCAGACAACCAACAACTGGAAGTCTTGTTGTGACAGTGTATACCAGGTCCAGGAATAGAATAGTTTAGTTGTGACATGTTAATCAACAGTGTGGAAAGTGTCCAGGACTTGATGAAACTGTCGTTGCACAGTTCACTCTAGTATCTAACCTCAGCATCAGTACTAGTTATTCTGACATAGAAGAAGAAACGTCATAGGCTATAATATATGTATGTCAAAAACAATGATATATAAATATGTGCATATGATAAATGTGTACATACATTATACACAGTGAAATATACACAGTGAAATATATAGTAATAACTTTTTATCTTATCAAGTAGAATTTTGGTATTGTTTGGTAATGTGCCTATCTGTCAATACTGGGTTCACCTTGTAGTAGTAAGATAAATTTTTAATTTTGTACTTACATTTTACCTACCTACCTGCCTGCATGCATGCATGCCTGCCTATCTGCCTGCCTGCCTGCCTGCCTACCTGCCTGCCTATCTGCCTGCGTGCCTGCATGCGTGTCTGCCTACCTACCTACCTACATACACAAGCACACGCCTACATACATACAATTACAAGTTACACATACACAAGTAAAGGATCAAATTAATAAGTTTTGCCATTAGCAATACTAACTGTGCTCTGATGTAGCTTTACTGAGTACAGCAGTATAGCTGTATGAAGTTGGCTCGAGTCAGCCGACTGCCTCTGCATTGTACACCACATCGTTGAGACATATCTCACTCAATGTACGTAAGTACATGGGACACCAGATAGCCAGGTGGATGGATTAAATACAGACAGACACAAGGACAGATCAGTGGAACATATATTTATATAGGCAGACACAGACAGCCAGTCAGATATAGGTGGACAGATAGACATGTAAGTAGACAGGCATACAGGCAAACAGCGTATGGACAGATGGAATAGCCAGCCAATCATCTGGTCAGATGAACAGACAGACAGACAGACTGACATGTAGTCGCATATGGACAGACAGAAAGACAGACACATGGACAGCCAGCCAGCATGTTGGCATATACCGCTGAGAAAACCCCCCCCACCCATCTGATCAATAACAACCCATGGTCACACATCAATACATTATTGAGACAGTGTATACAGGAACACGCACCAACTAGACGTCTCAACCCATGTGCACAGACTGCACACACACACACCACAACATTACTGCACCTGCTTTATTCCACCTCACCTCTCCCGAGTCTCATACATTTCCGCCAACTCACCTGGCGAACAAACCTCCAAATGACCATGAAGTATTCCCAGCGCCAACTTCGCAAATGACCAGTAACGACAATCATCTGTTTGTCCAGACAATATGATCATCACACAACCAACCATTAACTTGAAGCTTGACCTGACCGGCCAACGAATCAATGACGAACCCTGCGTGTATGTAACGCTGGTGATATAGGCCGGCAAAACCATAGCTGGCATTTTAATAATATCTGATCAAGCACAAGATAAACGTCGCCATACACGCGCACCGTCACATGGCTTGGCTACATCTGATTTGGATTAATACTGCGACAAACTATCATTGCAATCAGGCGACGGGCTTCACTGCACTCAATGTATGGCCCGTCCTCTTAAATAAAGGTCTGGTGTACCATCGATACAATATCGATGCACCATATCTTATAACGTTGTAAGCACTGAGCAAGGAATAAATCATTCACACATTAATTACTATGTAACAGACCTCAGTTGATGGAAGATAGTGTAATTGCTAGTAAGGACCTCGTTCGCACTGATGTTTTTATTAACTATGCTATTAACCAAGTTTGGTGCACTTGTTTGAAAGAGTTCTAAGGAAAAGGCTCTTGAATATAACTACATGGTACCCACTACATATATCAACTAACCTTTGGTAACATTTACTTTAGGTGGATTCTACAGGTGTTTACGTAGACATGCAAGGTAATTCAACCATGTTTTGATCCCAAATCACCACTGTGTCAAAACCATTTATGTGTTCGAATGAATGTGTACTTCAAAGGCAATGTCACACATCAGCAGAAGATACAGGCAAACAGCGCATCAGTCAATGTCACCATAACATATCAGCCCTTAATTAATTAACTCCAAACCAATTAACACGAAAAGTGACAAATTACGATCATTCGATCCTGCAACATATTCAGCCATCAATGATCCTAACAGAAATGCTTTCCCAAAGATTAATAATATCAATGAACACTAAAATGCCAGGTTTTAGGGGATAGTTTGTATAAAATCACCACCGACACATTATGTTTATTTTCTTGTATTTAAAAAAAATTATAATCACCACTACTTTAGCATAACATAAATCTAAGCAATCACTCTGCTACAAATATAAACTAAGCAATCACTCTGCTACAAATATAAACTGCCTCTGATAATATTAAAAAAGTAATAGGTAAGTTCTACATTTCTGAATAACTTTATTTCAGGCAAAAAATATACGTAAAATATGCATTAAAACAATTTATGATCATAATGTTGATTATGTGCAGACATCTACAATAATCAAACTAATCATACAATAACACATTATACCATTGATAATTGATTGTTTGTGAAGACAGATTGTCTCTATCTTTGCCCCAGGAGTCACCACACCAGGCATGAAGACCTTTGATCTGTAGCAATGTAATAACAATTCTACCTTCTGCTCAGGCTGCCAAGGGCAAGGAACAAATAGGAAGTCGGTGAAAAAGAATCCATTATTGTGATATACTTTAAAGTAAACAGACATATTCAATAACAAACTAATACAAACACATGCATGCAGTGCATACATGCCAGTACACATGCATGCAGTGAATACATGCCAGTACACATGCATGCAGTGCATACATGCCAGTACACATGCATGCAGTGCATACATGCCAGTACACATGCATGCAGTGAATACATGCCAGTACACATGCATGCAGTGCATACACGCCTGTACACATGCATGCAGTGCATACATGCCAGTACACATGCATGCAGTGCATACATGCCAGTACACATGCATACATGCCAGTACACATGCATGCAGTGCATACATGCCAGTACACATGCATGCAGTGCATACATGCCAGTACACATGCATACACATGTGGATGAACAAACACATTAGTAAGGTTATCTATGTCTTTATCTCAATGATTAATATGTACAGGTCGTACAACTACAATGACAACAATCTATCTGATCGATACATGGATTGACACACACAAGGCTACTGATGACAGATTGACCACATTGAATGCTACTGGTCATTACAGATGACCAATGCTATCACACAATGACCACAACTAACAGGAGAACCACATAACCAACTGGGTGTGGGAACAGCGAGTTTCAAACTAGGTAATTGCTAAAGCAGAGAAGTTCAAACCGTCCTCAATGACAGATGCCAGTACATGCTAATTAATAAGTCTTGACAAACTTATAAAAGCACGACAGGATTAACCATGTCTAAAGACCAAGGAAACAAAGAGCATACATATATATATATATATATTATGTTCTTATCAGTGAGCTTGGCAGCAGTAGTCATAATTATGATAATAAGCACTTAGAAGTACCACACATCCAGGTTCTGATGGTTCATATACGTGCATGTGAATAAAAGAAACATGTTTACTGTATTAAACAGGTGACCGGGACTAGGCTCTTGGTAAGTTGCAAAGAGATTCATCAGTCTGATCATTCAAACCTATTAATATCTTAACTGTTTTTTTTAGTAAATTTCTACCTTTTCTCTTTGTAAATTTTTTCTGACAAAGGCAGCTCAAAGCTGTTGAAATGGTTACAAAGAAAAAAGTTAAAATTGACTGTACAATATGATTAAAATATTAATAGATAACTCATGGTAAGTTGTAACATTGCAAGTTTGGATTTGGTAGAATATACAATAAAATTTAATTAAATCAGTTCATTATGAGTCTGGAAGATAAAGTATCGGTTTTGCGTGGTGCATAACCTTCAAACATAACCAAGTGACCAGGTGGGGTTATTTAAAACACTGTGGGGGCACGTTTATGACGAACTCCAGGAAACAAAAAATACCCCAAGAACAGAAGATACCCCTTCCAATTTCCCAAACCCCAAAAAAAAAACAACACAACTAGGGAAGTTATCCCCAAATCCCAGTTACGTAAACTGCTTCCTTAATTCCACTGGAGCCAGAATACTTGGGACTTACTCACGGATTTACTCCAGGAACAAAATCCTAATTCCCTGTGACGGGTTAAGGTAATCCCAGGGAATCTGAGAACCAGGGAGAGATGCTGCAGCCCAACTGATTCTGGCATTAATAACCGCACCCTGCCAGTTCCACCCCTTTCACATATTACTCCACCATCCTGACTTTGTACGTAACTTATTAAACTAACAGTCTAGCCGGTCCTGCAGTGAGACAACTCTGGTTGTGTGCAGTTGGTATTCTAAAATATTTTTTTTTACAATTTTAAATTGGTCAAATGGTGTAAATTTTGAGGAATGCTACTATACAAGGCAGTTTTAAAGACTAACAGTGCATTGAAAAAATTTAGCTCAACATTTAACAACATAATTAGCTGCATCACCATTCCATATTAAGAGTCACCTATGGTTTCATTAACAAAAACAAACACAAATCTAATATTAGAATAACATTTGCTAATTCATACATAAATGTAACACAGCCCAACTACAATTTAACCACCAAAACAACTTTAAAATCTACTCCAATTTTTTTTTACAAAATCACAAGAAAAACATACTACATTTGACTCCCCATTAAGTTATAAACAAATTACACACCCATAAGACAACATCCATAATGTTATAATCTGCAATAATTAATACAATTCTCCAACAAATTGGGTTTATCTATGTTCTCTATGCCAATTTATACCCCAGCCACAGAATAAGGTCTGCCAATAATTTACCCCTCCCAGTACAACTACTAGACTGCCATCTGCCAGGAAATGTCAATGAACCTGTCATTGATATTATCAACACCTCCATAGGTGGAAGGATGACTGTCAGTCTCTCTTAGTCAGTCTGTCACTGTCAATATTCATACTCTCAGCTAAACTACAGCAGAAGCAACACAGAAGAATGTCCAGACTTCAATTCAGAGATGAAGGAAATTCACTTATATATCTAGTCTGAGCTCATCTTTCTTACATACTCTGGCAAAACATTCCTGTTGTCAAAAACATGGCGAGGCTTCACTTTATCTGTGTTCATAACATTCCAAACATTCAACTTCCAATATTTTTTGTATGAAGACATGTGCAGTACTTTTGTTGAAATCAGTACAGAATGTGAACGAGAAATTAAATAACTATCATTAACTTAACTATGCAGTAAAGCCTACAAATTTTTTACAACGAACAGTCAACTCGTTACATTAACTGACACCTTTTTAATTCTGGCTCCTCTATGTGCTAGAATAATATATGTATGGTGTATTCATTGTAACTAATTATGTATTACTTACTATAACTGGTAACATGATACATATACAAGTGTGGAACAAAACATTACTAGTTACTACAACCATCACCCATACTGTGGGCATTTACACTATCATTGTTCTCTATAAACGTTGACTGAAAACATTTTATGCACATGTAAAGTTACACCTTGTTTATGTCACCTTATACTACACTTGTTTATGTCACCTTATACTACACTTGTTTATGTCACCTTATACTACACTTGTTTATGTCACCTTATACTACACTTGTTTATGTCACCTTATACTACACTTGTTTATGTCACCTTATACTACACTTGTTTATGTCACCTTATACTACACTTGTTTATGTCACCTTATACTACACTTGTTTATGTCACCTTATACTACACTTGTTTATGTCACCTTATACTACACTTGTTTATGTCACCTTATACTATACTTTTCACCTATACCATGGTGGGTAATTTACACCATTTTTTTAATGTTAACTTAAAACATTTTATATCTGTCTAAAATGGATCCCCGTGAAAAACTACAAATTAATAAATTTATAAACAAATTCTAATTTATAATGACCGTATCAATAGTCCACCTGCCTCACTTTGGCTCGTACATCAACGGTCAAACTGTTTCTGAGAAAATTTATTTTTATCTGGTTGCAGACTCAGTACATAACAGTGAAACTGGTTAGTCAACTGGTTCCGAGAAAATTCATCTGAAACTCATCTCAGTACACACAGCCTCCAGTCCTACCTGGGCTCACCTGTGTGTCACCTGTCTACCTGGAAGGAAGCTGCCACTCAGGTATGTTGACACTGTCCCTGTGCCAAAGCCTCAAAACAAACTCAGTCGTTTCCTGCAGGCCACTTTCACCAGCATGCTTCCTGTCAAATTACCTTTCGTTTGTTTAGTGACTGCAATCAGAGTCAGTAGAAACACATGAATGCACACTTCAACTGACTGATGGCAGCTGGTCTGTGTGGCTTAATGAGTCCATATGTGCACAGCACACACATGCAGGAACGCATGCACGCACGCACGCACACACACAACCCAGCGTATTCCAATAGAGCATGCATGTCATGTTTGTGCATGTCAGCAGTATTTGCAAAGTTTATTACAGTGTTATAACAAACTACACCTTAAAGGTTCTTCCTAAATTAAATTCTGCGAAAAAAGGCAAAACTATAACATAAAGCTATTCACACTTTCGTAAGTTACCTAATCTATTACGATCAGTCATTACTTCCGATGATTTCAACAGAAGTATGCTTTTATTAAACCAACTGTGCATGCTGCTTCAACTATTCCCACACTGATGTGAACAAAAGTATGCTTTTATTAAACCAATTGTGCACACTGCTTAAACTATTCCCACACCAATGTGAACAAAAGTATGCTTTTGTAAAACCAACTGTGCACACTGCTTATACATTCCCACACTGCACATTTTGAACATCAGCAAACCTGATTATGTTGAGAGCTAAATTAATTGAGGGGGACTTTCAACTGTCTTTAATTCACTGTGTGGCTTAATGAGTAACTGTTTGCACACATACACATACATTGTTGTTCTGATAGAGCATGCATGTCATGTTTGCGCACTGCAGCAATATTTGCCAGGTTTATTACAGTTTCATGTCAAGTACACCTTATGGTTTCACCGTTTGTGTTTTTATTGCACTACTTAAACGTTCAAAAGTAACTTTACGTGTCCATCTGAAAGGACGGAGCTTTGAAGTATATCTTCATCTGCCTTTAGTCATGTTCTCTTGGTGTGAGATAAGGGAATACAAAAATACCTCATGAATTATAATGTTCTGTTGTACATCCCTGTAGCGGTATGACAAAATCTTACCTGCTCACCAACTGAACAATAATACAGGTGAGTGTGCGTGATAATACATAACAATTAGTGCATCAAATTACCATTTGGAATAAACCTCTTAAACTTCCAATGTTTTATCTTTTGAGAATACTGGCCATACACAGTACTTCTCTAACCTACTTCTCAGCACAGTGACAGCAGGCTTTGACCGCTAATCTGCCTCAAGTGGCCATGAGAGCTGTTGACTAGCACTAACAAAGTGAAGCTTTTTTAACTCGGTCATAGGTTTCATAAACCACGACAGTGGCAAGTAAACAGAGCCTTCCTGTCCCATGGTCACACCCAAGACCCTATTGATGATCCAAACATTATCTCCACCAATCGCAAGACATCGAGATCAAAGCCACCGACTTGCACAGACAGAGATTTAATACTCTTCTAAGAACCACCCCAGAAACACACAGACACACAATTCCTCTAGGCAGGTTTATCAATGAGCAGTCAACCGTGTCCAAGACTGATCATCCAGGCATGGAGAAGTCGGACATCCGTGACCAGACCAATGGATACTTGACAACTGACCTGACCCTGCTGTTGACAAACACAGAGCAGTTAGAACCTCTGCTGTGATCAGAGCTATTCTCACACAAATGAACTTGTCAGGCAAGGGAACATACATTGTAAACACAAAGATTTACCCTGAGATAATTGTTGCAATTAACCCACAGCCTGGCTGTCTTCACAGTATCAGTTTCATATAATTTTAAGGCTCACCAGGAGAGCTATCAATTTTAATGTAATTGCTTCTCTGGCGCTGCTTCCCGTTTCAGGTAAGTCCACTAAAAATATAGCTAAGTACCTGTCCATAAATCTTTGATGTGTAGATACCATATGCTGTACAATGGGGGGGGGTATGGGTTTAATTCTAAAGTTGTTGTTGCTCTTGCCTTTATCTCTGTATTCCAGGGTGAGGTTGGCACCGATACCAGTCGTCGGTTTTTGTTTTCCCTTCTTCACCACTAGCCCCGTTTCATTGCTGTCTCCACCAACTGTCTCCACTCCCCCATTCCTCGCTCTCATTCTCCACTCCCCTCTCCCCCTCGCCCTCATTCTCCACTCCCCTCTCCCTCGCTCTCATTCCCCACTCCCCTCTCTCCCTCGCCCTCATTCTCTACTCCCCTCTCTCCCTCGCCCTCATTCTCTACTCCCCTCTCTCCCTCATTCTCT